>JAKUCM010005745.1:0-36595 GCA_023374145.1 Lepidium sativum
AAAACCTGAACCTGTACCTCGACCCAAATATCCGAAAACGACTCATATACCTAAAAAATGCATGTACCCAAAAATTACCCGATTCTTTTTCAGAAATTACTCAAAATATTTGAAAAATAACCCAAAAATACTTATATACCCGAAAAATACCCAAATATCTACACCCGAACCTAGACCTAAAATATTCGTATACCCAAATACTTGAAATTTTTTTGAGTATCCAAAAACCGATTGGGTACCCGATCAGTTCCGGATTAGAAACCGAACCCACCAGATATCCACAAGTATTTTATAAAAGTACCCAATAAGATCAAACAACGTCATTTTGTTTATGAAAAAAATCAAAAAAATGCTACAACTCACGGTTCATTCTCGAGAATGAATATCACTCTTTCTCTCTTCGAAAAACATAAATCGATTTAGGGATTATAAAATTTTCAGGGTTCTTCCAAGAGTTGGTTTTGGGGGTTTTGAATCATGACTCAAGATTAGAAAAACATTATTCGAAGAGAGACTCACTAACAATTATCAATTTAGTACCATTACCTAGATAACTAAACAGTAAACACACTCTTCTACTAAGCCTTCCCAAGTTTAAAGATTTTACATTGATAATTGAAATTCAAAATCAGCTTCGACACATATTTAATTAAGTTTCACAAAGCCACGTTAGAAAAAGTTCCAGAGTTCCTAAGACTGGACCCAAGTCAAAACATCATTCTCGTTTGAAAAAAAATCAATCTATTGAGCCGTGAAAGGAGTAAAGAAAAATCTTTGAATTTGATTTTAAATGAGCCAATGAGCTTACGTAAGATCGAATACACGAAGATCTGAACCGACAGAAACTGCGACAGATTTCTAAGATGGATAACGGATACTAATGCAGGAGCAACTACGTGTCAAAGAGTAAAAAAGAGATATTCATTCTCGAGAATAAAACGGTGAGTTTTATCATTTTTTTATTTTAATTTTTTTCATAAACAAAACCACGTTGTTTTACAATATCATTTTAAGACTAAACGCAGATACCAAATCGTGGTTTTAAAAACAGTATCATTTTTATATTTTAATCACATAGTTATATGCTTAAATTTGTATATGAATTTAATGAAATAATAAAGTTTTTGGCATGATGAAAAGTTTATGTTAAAAACTGAAAAAATAACATATTAAGAGGTGAAAAATGCAACAACTCTTATATAGATCACATCAAAACTATTAAACTAGAATTTTTTAAAAAATTAGGATTTATACCGCAAAAATTGTCAAAACACAAATCAAAAACTTTTGAATATACAAATTTAATCAGAAAAATGTTCTGTATGTCGACAACACCTCTTTATATTCCTGATGTTAAGAAACAGAGATGTGCGCAAGTGGCATTTAGCCTAGCGGCAGGTGGTAAGTCCACAAGAGGCATGCGCACTTGCACATCCTGGGATCGAGTCCCCCGCTTGCATTTGCAAGAACTTGGCTAATGGGCCGGCCATTTGTGGTCCAATGTTGACAAAAAAAAAAAAGAGATGTACCTCCTTTCGTTAAGAAAAGTCAATTGCCTTGGCCCTAAACTTTTATCAAATTTGAAAGGCCACAAATTTCTTTTTTACACAATTGAAGGCTACATTTTTTTAGACAAAACTAATGTTATTTTTCATTTTCTACAACCATAAATAGTTTTAAATTGTTAAGAATGTGAAGTTACTATAATTTGTTTTTCAAAACTTTCCTATAATATTTTTAATAATGTTTTATATCCTAAATTTACTGGAATTTTGGATTATTTCTACTAATAAAACAAAATTACATATATAAAATAAAATATGAAATTATTAACATATTATATATTTTCTAATTTATCTTAGGCTTCCATAAACCTAGGTACAACCCTGTTAAGAAATAGAAGTTATATAAATAAGTTTCATAACTAAAGATTTGATGGGGGTTTAATCTATTCTTAAACCCTTTCAAATATAATAGCATGCCAATAAGAGCACATAACACACGATATTCTTTAGTAAAAGGCGAAATAATAAGTCGCATTGTCTTCACTGCACGGCTCCACGAATTTTGAATGCTAACTCTCGATCTTTACATATAAGTCAGTTTACTCATTGCTCCTAATTATCGCAAGCGATGTGAAATGTTAAGGCAAAAATTATTTTGTGGGCTTTATTTACATTTAAAACATAATGCTTATTTAGTTAACCATCGGTTATTCAATTTTAAATTTGGATTAAGGATCGGTTGTTAGATTCTCAAAATCAATGAATCTAATTCTATCTCTGATAATTTCCGCTATGTTAAAAGGCGTGCTCTAGGATCTCGAATTAATTTCATCCCCTTTTCAACATAAATGTCTTTTATAAATGAAACTCGTCGTCATCCATCCTTTTGTAAAACGTAATATACGGCTTTGAAATAGTGAGATTAATGGAGAACTGATCGAGTAATAAGTAGTACAAACTGTAAGTTGATTAAGTTGACCTTGTGTGGTCTTTTGTAAATTTTGTATTCATCTTCCACCACTTTCACTAGTTGATTGTAATCATGGTAATTGATTGTAGTCATGGGTGTGAGACTCAACATTGGGTTAATGAATTCATTTTGTGGTCCATAAGACCCAATAAAAGAATTGTCAAGGGAGATAAAAAAAAAAAAAAAATTTTGAAGGGAGAGATATTAAAGCAAGCACATCAGTCACATTTCTCTATTCATCCGGGTTCTACCAAGAAATATCAGAATCTGAAGCGGTATTACCATTGGAGCGGGATGAAATGAGATGTAGCAGATTGGGTGGCAAAATGCACGACTTGTCAGTTGGTGAAGGCAGAACACCAAGTTCCGAGTGGAGTTATGCAGAGTTTGCCATTACCCGAATGGAAATGGGATATGTTTTTATGCATTTTGTTACTGGTCTTCTAAGGACAATAAATAAGCGGAACGCAATTTGGGTAATTGTAGACCTACTAACGAAGTCTGCACATTTCTTAGCGATCAACAAGAAGGACACTGCAGAACGCTTAGCTCAGAGATATGTTGAAGAGACAGTTAGACTGCATGGTGTTCCGGTGAGCATTGTCTGAGACAGAGATCCAAAGTTTCCATCAAATTTTTGGGGTCCATTTCAGAAGGCTTTAGGGACCAAGGTGCAGATGAGTACCGCATATCACCCGCAGACAGATGGTCAATCTGAGAGGACGATTCAGACTAAGGAGGACATGCTTAGAGCTTGCATGTTGGATTGGAGAGGTCGTTGGGAACAATATTACCATTAGCAGAGTTTGCTTATAATAAAAGTTATCATGCAAGCATAGGCATGCCTCCATATGAGGGTCTTGATGGACTCGACTTTGTCGCACTCCACTTTGTTGGACGAAAGTGGGCGAGCGCCAAAACATAAACCTGCAATCATTAAGGAGACGAGGGGACAGGTATAGATCCTTAAGAAGAGGTTAGCAGAAGCTCATGACCGTCAGAAAAGTTACGCAGATAAAAGGCGAAAGAGTTTGGAGTTTGAGGTAGGCGACTTAGTGTACCTTTCAGAGGTGTGAACCGTTGGGCTAAGAGAGGGAAGCTGAAGCCAAGGTACATGGGACCATACCCCATCACTCAAAGAATTGGAGTTGTTGCGTATCGGCTTGATCTACCTCCAGAGCTTGCAGCATTTCATAATGTTTTTCACGTGTCTGTGCTCAGGAAAATGATTCAAGAGCCAGAGCTCATTATCTCACAGCCACCAGAGGACTTGGAGTCTGATTTGTCGGTTAAAGGGAAACCATTATCAATTGTAGATCGGAGAGAGGTTAGCTCCATCAGCAACAAAGGTACGACGGTTCAGGTTCGCTGGGAGAGAGATGGTATTCAAGAATTAACATGGGAGTCAGAAAAGGAGATGAGGAAAGATTACCCAGAGCTTTTCAAGGAAGAGAGCATAACAATGGACATACCAAATTCGGGACGAATTCCTAAAAGTGGGGGAGAATTGTGAGACTCAACATTGGGTTAATGAATTAATTTTGTGGCCCATAAGGCCCAATAAAAGAATTGTCAAGGGAGATCAAAAAAACGAAAATTTGCATTTTCTCAACCTAGCACCAAAACCTAATGTGTTCTCCTATTTAAACCCACCAACTCGGCCCCGCCTAGGCTTCTTCCTCTTCTGAAATCTTCAAACTCGAGCCTCATAGCAAGTATCTTCATTGCCGAAGTTGATTGATCAGCCTAGAGCACCCTCCAAGTGGTAAGAAATCCAGTCCGAACCACTATTTTTCAGGACCCATAACTAATCCGATACTAATCGCATATTGATGATTTGGTAGTTCTGGAAAGATCTTTCTCTCAAGTTTCTGTAGCTTCAAACGGATCGTTGATCGGAGTAGTATTGAGATAGTTACACCGAGCTTAAGGTAAGATATCAACTCAGTCTCTTTTTCCAGACTTGGAGAATTCTGAGTTTTGTTCTAATTGTTGTGTTCGACTTGGCATATTTGGGGTCGTTTTCTCACTAGATCTATGCAAGGAAAGTCAGGTTTTTGTTGGATTTAGATAAAGGGAACATTCAGGAACGCAACAGAACTGTCGGACCTTTGAATCTAGGTAAGATCTGATCTGTAATGTCGTTGCTTGGTCAGCAAGAATCATCTGTTTTGCTGACTGATGAACCCTAATTCTGTCTGGTCGCTTGTGTGTGAAGGTTTCTGCTATGAATGTTGTTGATTTTGTTTTTGGCTGCGTTTTTGAATCTGTCACCGGCCAATCTAGGTGAGGATATGATCTGCGAGACTTTTAGTTTTAATTTACCCGAATGGAAATGGAGTATGGTGACTATGGATTTTGTTACTGGTCTTCCGAGGACAGTAAATAAGCGGAACGCAATTTGGGTAGTTGTAGACCGACTAACGAAGTCTTCACATTTCTTAGCGATCAACAAGAAGGACACTGCAGAACGCTTAGCTACGAGATATGTTGAAGAGACAGTTAGACTGCACGGTGTTCCGGTGAGCATTGTCTGAAACAGAGATCCAAAGTTTCCATCAAATTTTTGGGGTCTATTTCAGAAGGCTTTAGGGACCAAGGTGCAGATGAGTACCGCATATCACCCACAGACAGATGGTCAATCTGAGAGGATGATTAAGACTTGGGAGGACATGCTTAGAGCTTGCATGTTTGATTGGAGAGATCGTTGGGAACAATACTTACCATTCGCAGATTTTGCTTATAATAAAAGTTATCATGCAAGCATAGGCATGCCTACATATGAGGCTCTTTATGGACACGACCTTGTCGCACTCCACTTTGTTGGACGAAAGTGGGGGAGCGCCAAAACATGAAACCTGCAATCATTAAGGAGACGGGGGGACAGGTAGAGATCCTTAAGAAGAGGTTAGCAGAAGCTCATGACCGACAGAAAATTTACGCAGATAAAAGGCGAAAGAGTTTGGAGTTTGAGGTAGGCGACTTAGTGTACCTGAAGATGAGAATGTTCAGAGGTGTGAACCGTTGGGCTAAAAGAGGGAAGCTCAAGTCAAGGAACATGGGTTTATACCCCATCACTCAAAGAATTGGAGTTGTTGCGTATCGGCTTGATCTACCTCCAGAGCTTGCAACATTTCATAATGTTTTTCACGTGTCTGTGCTCAGGAAAATAATCAAAGAGCCAGAGCTCATTATCTCACAGCCACCAGAGGACTTGGAGTCTGATTTGTCGGTTAAAGGGAAACCATTATCAATTGTAGATCGGAGAGAGGTTAGCTCCATCAGCAAGAAAGGTACGACGGTTCAGGTTCGCTGGGAGAGAGATGGTATTAAAGAATTAACATGGGAGTCAGAAAATGAGATGAGGAAAGATTACCCAGAGCTTTTCGAGGAAGAGGGCATAACAATGGACATACCAAATTTGGGACGAATTCCTAAAAGTGGGGGAGAATTGTGAGACTCAACATTGGGTTAATGAATTAATTTTTTGGCCCATAAGGCCCAATAAAAGAATTGTCAAAGGAGATCAAAAAAAAGGAAAATTTGCATCTTCTCAACCTAGCACCAAAACTTAATGTGTTCTCCTATTTAAACCCACCAACTCGGCGCCGCCTAGGCTTCTTCCTCTTCTGAAATCTTCAAACTCGAGCCTCATAGCAAGTATTTTCATTGCCGAAGTTGATTGATCAACCTAGAGCACCCTCCAAGTGGTAAGAAATCCAGTCCAAACCATTATTGATGATTTTGGTAGTTCTGGAAAGATCTTTCTCTCAAGTTTCTGTAGCTCAAACGGATTGTTAATCGGAGTACTATTGAGAGAGTTACACCGAGTTTAAGGTAAGACATCAACTCAGTCTCTTTTTCGAGACTTGGAGAATTCTGAGTTTTGTTCTAATTGTTGTGTTCGACTTGGCATATTTGGGGTCGTTTTCTGATTAGATCTATGCAAGGAAAGTCAAGATTATGTTGGATTTAGATAAAGGGAACATTCAGGAACGCAACAGAACTGTCGGACCTTTGAATCTAGGTAAAATCTGATCTGTAATGCCGTTGCTTGGTCAGCAAGAATCATATGTTTTGTTGACTGATGAACCCTAATTCTGTAATTTTACTTGTGTGTGAAGGTTTCTGCTGTAAAAGTTGTTGATTTTGTTTTTGGCTGTGTTTTTGAATATGTCACCAGCCAATCTAGGTGAGGATATGATCTGCGAGACTTTTAGTTTTAATTTAATATTAAACTCATTTATTCTAGAAATTAAAAATATTTAATTAGAATACTTTTAATCATATATTAAATATTATATAATATTTTAGGGATTTTTCTGAATGTTTGGAAATAAGATAGTTGTTTGAATTATTATATAATATATAAATAATTAAAATATGTATTTGTTGAGGTATCTCATAAGAGGTGATATATTTAATGTTTTGATAAAAAGTAAGTAAATAAAGAATGAGTAAATGAGTAAGTGACATGTCTCTTAAAAAGTGGTGACGCGGAGGAATTGGGCTATGGGCCGACAATCCCCGTGGAAAAGAGACAATGGTCTGGATGTCTCTTAAAAAGTGGTGACGCGGAGGAATTGGGCTACGGGCCGACAATCCCCGTGGAAAATAGACAATGGTTTGGAGTGAGCCGACGGGACCGCTTCAGCCCAAAAACCGCTGACAAGCTAGGGAGGATCGAGTTACGGACCGTGGTCTCCCAACCGAAGGGCTCTAAAGCCATTGTGGAGTATGGTTGAGCCGATGTGTGCGACGTTGGCTGCTACTGGCAGACCAGCCTGATTGGTACAACTTGTTGAAATACACAAGTTGCACATGGTTGCTTTATATGCTTAGGATAGACGATGTTTAGTATTAAGTTAGAACTTTGAGCCTCAGTGGGCAGAAGCGATCTCCTCACTGAGTTTTTATACTCACCCCCTCATTTTCCCCTTTTTCTAGATCGGATCTAGGATCGTGAGTAGCTGCCGAGTCTCCCTTTTTCATTGAAGTTATTCATTTCAGTTATTTATTTCTTAAGACATTTTCTTTGTTATTTTCTTTATTTTAATGATTTATATCCGAGAGATTTTATGTAACATTTTGGGACCATGTTAGTTATTAAATAAAAATTGAATGTTTTGGTACGAAGTGACACGTGTCTCAAAGTGTCGGGAGACGGGTGTTACAATGGGCATATCAGAATTCTCATTCCGTTTCGTCTCGTAAATTCTGAATTTTTTGGAAACAAAAAATTATTATTTCTTGTTTGGATCTAGAAATAATATCCAAACGAATAAGTGAAAGGATCAGAAATAGGTTCGGAAATTTCCTGAATTTCCGTTAATTTGTATACGTTAACAAAACGTTAAATATATTGGATTCAAAATTTAGATATGTTTCAAATAATTAAGATCAAGTGCATAACAATATTTGATTTAAATTTTTACAACTTTACAATGAATACAAACTATTCAACGTGATATACTATTATTTCTTGTAAAAATAGTAATGTTGGTCATTTAACTACAAATTTTAACACTGTAATTTTGCATTTTTTGTATTGAACATTGATATATCTTTTATAAATTTTTATTTTTCTTGAATCTAATTTAGTAATATTCTTAATTTTTTTATTCATCGTACTTCCCTAACTATTTTTTGTACGTGTATTACAATTTTTTGATTTAGTAAAACTTTGAGAATAGTTAAGAAAGTAAATTTTGAGTTTTTTAAAATTACTGTTCTCAATTCCTAAAATTCATGTCCCGCTATGTAACAGAAATTATTTGGGAAATAAAGAAAATTTCTTGAACTAACTATTCAGACTCGTACATGTGATTCCCATCGCATTTTTCATTATGTCTAGGGCTAGGTGGTTGCACCAAATCGCCTTAATGCATTTTTGCCTCTGAAACTGTAGGTTCTTCAACTGCGGTCAATTCACCCGCTATAATAATTATTTACAAATGGTAATGAAATCTTCAAGAGGCTTAAATCAAAGAAGCTACATAGTATAAATGGAAAAATTAAAAATCTCTGACGTGTTAATTTATACTCAGCTTAATAAAATAATAACAAAATTAGAGGGTGAAAGTCTAATAAATTAAAAGTTCGAGGTTGGAAAAAGAAAAAAGGAACCTGTCGCACAGTCATGGTTCATCAACTAAGGTTGAGGGTCTGTCTCCTTAGAAATAAAGGACACAGAGGTACGAGCCTATAGAACAGATCCAGTTCAAGTAAGGTCGTGACCATCAATGTTTTGTGCCTATATAAAGAAGCATCGTCTTCACTAGCTGCTCAATGTGGGACGCATAATCAGTAAGAAAAAGCAATCGTGAGCTAATTTAACTTAAATTGGGTCCAATTGATTCAAAAGCCCATTTATTTTTGAAGCCCATGTATCTACAAACAAACACGCTGGATGGATTTTATTTTCGGAAAGATATATTTTGGTAAAAGGAGTTTTAAATTCAGACGTCGTTGATCGATATGACAAGTCAGCAAAACTCACTCCTACACGTTTATTGGTTATATGTATCGATCATCGTCTCTCTCTCTTTGATGCAAAGAAGCCATGGAAGAGAAGCAGCTTATAGAGTTAGAGTATCAATCAGGCTTCGGTAACCATTTCTCCTCGGAGGCAATAGCTGGAGCTCTACCGTTGGATCAGAACAGTCCTCTTCTTTGTCCTTTTGGTCTTTACGCGGAGCAGATCTCTGGTACCTCTTTCACTTCCCCTCGCAAGCTCAATCAACGAAGGTTATCAAGCTCGATTCGAAAAATTTTTTTACTTCAATTTCAGCTGTAACTTTGGATGATTTCGTTTAGTTAACTTCATCTTGTTGATTGATTTATGGTTTATTTACTAGTTGGTTGTATCGGATCAAGCCTTCGGTAACCCACGAACCGTTTAAGCCTCGTGTCCCAGCTCATAAGAAGCTTGTGAGTGAATTCGATGGTTCGAATAGTCGTACGAATCCGACTCAGCTTCGGTGGAGGCCAGAGGATATTCCTGAATCGCCAACTGATTTTGTGGATGGGTTATACACCATTTGTGGAGCTGGAAGCTCGTTTCTTCGCCATGGCTTCGCAATTCACATGTAAAGATCTCCTTTTGGTTTCCTTTTCATTTTGATTATAATGTGGTTTAGATCCGTAATAGGTAATTAACGACCCTGTGTTGTTTCCTCAAGGTACACGGCTAACAAAAGCATGAAAGACTCTGCATTTTGCAACGCAGACGGTGACTTCTTGATAGTTCCACAGGCAGGAAGTAAGTTTACCTCATAAAACTTATCTCTTTGGAAGGAAAGAAGATGAATCATCAATATATTGTTTAGTCAGTCATGTATCAAAAATGGATTCAAGATCATCCTTGATCAAAATTCTGATATTTTAAGTGGGCCTTTAGGACTATGGATTGAGACTGAGTGTGGCAGGCTGTTGGTATCTCCTGGTGAAATTGCTGTCATACCACAAGGATTCCGTTTCTCCATTGATCTACTGGATGGGAAGTCGCGTGGTTATGTTGCTGAAATCTATGGGGCTCATTTTCAGCTTCCTGATCTTGGACCTATAGGTAGGTACTCTTGAGTTCTTTTAGATTTAACCGGAATAACCCCAATTTATTGATTAAAGCCAGTTCAGTTACAATACTATCATTGGATGTATACAGGTGCAAATGGTCTTGCTGCACCAAGAGATTTTTCTGTGCACCAACTGCGTGGTTTGAAGAAGGATTGCGGCATGAATACACAATTATACAGAAATTTGGGCGGTGAACTTTTTACTGCCAAACAAGAATTTTCTCCATTCAATGTGATTGCCTGGCACGGAAATTACGTGCCGTATAAAGGTGAGTATATGATTACTTTGCCTAATCTGTTGAAAAATTAACATAGTTTAACTAAAGAGTGTCGGCTTCTATTTGCAGTATGACCTGCATAAGTTCTGTCCGTACAACACTGTCCTTCTAGACCATGGAGATCCATCAATAAATACAGGTAAGGACGCCAAAACTAGGCCTAAGGTTTGCTGCTCATCTTACACTTTTTCTAGGTTGACATTACAAACTAGTTTGTAATGTAAATTGCTCTTTGGGGGGGTTTGTACACAGTGCTTACAGCACCAACGGATAAACCTGGTGTGGCCTTGCTTGATTTTGTCATATTCCCTCCTCGATGGTTGGTTGCTGAGCATACTTTTCGACCTCCCTTATTATCATCGTAACTGCATGAGTGAATTTATGGGCCTAGTCTACGGTGCTTACGAGGTAGAAATGCTTTACTGTCCTGCTTTTGCAAATCATTTGTCACCTTAAACTCTCATTTTCTAGCTTGTGTGCTTACCTCCTACTGATATCTGGAGCTAATATAGGCCAAAGCTGATGGATTTCTCCCTGGAGGCGCAAGTCTTCACAGCTGTATGACACCTCATGGTCCAGATACGACCACGTATGAGGTACAAGCCAGTATTATGCAGCAACAACCAAACGTTTTAGTTTTATTTTCGTGTGCGATCATATCTAACCCCTGAATGTGAAATAAACAACTCAAGTCTGAAGCATTTTCTAAATGATTTAATAGGCGACAATTGCTCGAGGAAATGCAATGGCTCCTTCTAAACTCACTGGAACGATGGCTTTCATGTTCGAATCAGCCTTAATTCCTAGAGTCTGCCACTGGGCTCTGGAGTCTCCTTTCCTCGATCATGACTACTACCAATGTTGGATTGGCCTCCAGTCTCATTTCTCGCGCATAGGCTTGGACAAGAAACATGTTGAACAAAAAGAGAAAGAACCAGAAGCTTTGGAGTGAAGATAACACAATTCAGCTGCACTTTCAGTAACCAATCTGTACAGACCTTTACCATATACTTGTATAAAAAGCACACAACAAGTACATATGCAATAAGTAGGCAATGTTTCTTCAACATCACATAAGCTATATCCTTTGTACTCTGAAGCTAATATACTCATAGTATTGGTTTAGAGACTGATGAATACAGTCGTGCCACTGAGATTAGGCTACAACATCAGTCAGTTTCACTTTCATCTTCATGATGCCTACTTGCACTAAAATCTCTTTCTTTGACTGTTCTACCTTCAAAACAGTCGCTTTTTTGCCAAGAGAAGAAACAAACACCGAGCTACCGACTTGAGGAATCTTTTTGAGCAGTTTCTTATATTAGCACTGAAAATGGATCAGTGTTATACATGAAAAACCAAATAAAAACTATCTTTTATAGGGGCTGAAACTTATTTACTTACCAGATTTTGGTCGTCTGACGACTACAGATGATGAACGAGTTCCACCATTTCCATCCTTACTCATTCGACCTTGGTTTGGAGTTGTGTACCTACCTTTGACTGAGAGGATTGTGCAGCAGATGCGCGAAACTGTTGCAGTGTTCTGCGAAGCGTGGAACGCTTCATCGAACCAGCCTGAATTAGTTCTTGTCTCATTTTCCGCCGCTCCTTGGTAGCATGGTCGTTCATATTATTTTGTGCTATAACTAGATTCTCGTGAAGCTCTCTTGAGAGTCTATAACCCAAAAATGAAACCGTGAACATAAAGCTCACAAAGAGAGTACAAGCCTCGACTCTCAGGTCTGGAATTTTGTTTGGTAAAGTTCTTTAGTAGTAAAAACCTGTAAAACAACCATAGATTTTTACCTTAGATACTGACATGACTCGTTTAACAGCCTTTGATATTCTTGCTTGTACTGTTCCATGTCACGTATGACCTCATTGATCTCAGCATTTGCAGAGCCATAGAGTTCCCGAGCACTCTCGATATAATCACATGGAAGCCCTAGTCTGTCAGCTATGTTTATCGCATTCGACCGACCTGACAATCATTTTCAAGTTTGATTTGGTGAAACATATTAACTCTAATTACGGTTGAGGGGTAACAAACAGATAACTAAAGAGCCTGTAGCTAAACCTGGTACTCCCCATAAGATTCTGAAAGTGGGTTTTAAGTTCAGGTCATCAAACTCCATTCAAGCATTCTCAAAGGCGGAATTGCTACAAAAGATGGGAAGATAAAAGAAGTTAATAAATACTCTTTAAAACCTGTAATGATCCAAGTAAAATGGCAGTAAAACCTGTATTTAAGTGTCTTAAGCTCTCCGTGATGTGTAGTTGCCATCGTGAGTAGAGAACCACTTTCGACAAACAATTCGAGAATTGCCATCCCTAATGCAAAAATTCAAACCCATTCTTAGGTGCTAAGTATATATCAGGATGTGAACCACCATATGCACGACTGTAAGTTGCTCGAGTATTTATCTAGCGAAAAAAAAAACACTATAACCCTCGTATTTTGGAAACTCATGTTGCTACACTCATGTTACTGAGTTTTGGTTTACTGGAAAAGGAAATGGTTGGTAATAAAAGCATACACTTACCACATCCAGCTGAATAGAGTAGCTCAACACCAACTTGATTTGATCAAGATCAACTTGCATCTGTTTGTTTGCATCAAAATGAACAAAAATGTCAACAAGTAGAAGGATTTAAAACAGAACTCTACATTTCAAAGTAAATACTCGATTACCTTTTCAGTTAGCATTGAAAGAATATCTGCCTCAGCCTTTGCAACTGATGCTCTCGTACTTTGGAGTTCATCATTCATAGAGACAGCAGCAATTGGCTCTGCAGCAGTCCCTCCACCTGAATCACTGTGACATACATTATCTTCAAGAGATAGAATTTTAACAAAAACAATGAAAGAGAAGAATGACTTCTCATTAACTTGTTCAATGGTAATCGACTTTGTTAACAAATCATTTATAAGTTTGCATTCTAAAACAACTGAATCTTCTATGGTAATTGAAATCTACAAATTCAAATTATACCGAGAGAGCAGAAGACCGTCGACGGAATTTAACTGATTTGAGCTCATTTGTATACAGCTGAAGGGAGAGAACAACTAGGTTTCAGATAATTTTACTTTAAAAGTTATTCTGCAAAAGACATGTATATCGTAAGCCAAATATCTATCCGAAGAACTGACGTATCAATGAAAGGTTAAAAACTACTTTGACAATCTTCGATGTATTCCAAAATTACAAAGAAAACTAACTTGACCTTCCTTTCAAGTGTGCGCACTCGTTCGCGTGATTGTCTCAGGGCACTACTCTGAAACAGTAAACATGAATTAGTATAAGGAGCATGCCTCTTGTCACAGCATTCAAATTGAGAGTAAGAACAAACCGCAGAATCTTTGATCGATCAATCAGGATCTATAACTTGTTGAACAAACTTAACAAATGATCTATTTATCACAGGATGCATTATCTGCAAGAGAGGTAAGGAAACACCAATATAAGGCTACCACAATGTTAGATGTTAAAACGTATCAGAATTTGGAGAGAAATTTGAAATTACCATTTCAGATATAGGCATAAACCTTTTATACCATTCTCCATCTTGCTTAATGGCCGCTTTCAAATCAAGCTGTAACTTCTCGAAAAATCAAAGAAGAGAAGCCACTTCAAGTGCTTGGTCTGCTCGCAAAGACATCCTCCTCCAAGCATGACCGAATCCTGATTCAACCTTCAGACAAATCAGTTTTAACATCAAAGTAGAAAAGTGATAACAAATAAGATTAATTTAGGGATTGAGGATAGTTTCTTTACCAGATGCTGGAGAGGTTAAGACGGAAGGAACCATGTTGAAGCATTTTAATGGCGGCATCTGTTTCATCCAAAAGCTTCAAATTTCATCGAAATTCTGGTCAAGAGACCAAAGCTTTTTCTAAAAACCAACAATAATATCCGTATGTAAGTTTCAAAGCAGAGTATCAACACCTACAGACAAAACGAAACAAAATGTCATGAAACCTTGGTAGCTTCGCGACCTAAAGAAGTACGAGCAAAAGAAGCGACGACATCGCAGAGCTTGTCCCATTCCAACACTCTCAAGCTATCGGTCTGACTTTTGGACTTTGAACGGCAAACAAGAGTCAGAGAAGAAGAAGATAGAGATGAGGGAGTAGAGATTACACTCAGATTTACACTGTTTCTGTTTCCGAAAGAGTTTCTTACCACAAGGGCACCACAATTGCAGAAGGCTATCGATGAAGTCTGTATTTTTATTTTAAAGTTGTAACAATCCAAATTCCATTCAACCAAAATTCCCACTTATCATATTTTGGAACCTTATCTTGCCAAAGAAGATTTCCCCAAAATTTATCTTTTCACAAAAAAAGAGGAAATGATCTCTAATAACTTTACCCTGCATGAAATTGGGAAAAAGAGAACCATAATCTTAGCTGTCAGCATTCACTCAACTCACAATCACAATGTCTATGGAAATTATATTATCCTTTAATTTGGATTTTCAAGCTTAAAGAGAAATTTGTGAAAAGAAGAAGACACACGTAATTGTTTACCCGGTGTTCAGTTTTGATATAGATAGCTACGTCATTGGGGCCAGATTCAACCTGGCAATCCACTAGAGAGAGAGGGAGTACAGCTTAAAAACAGAGCAAATTACAAAGATCACAATTACTACATGAACATCCAATTTTCGGAAAGATGATAAAGACATAAGCCTTTTCGCTCAACTTCTTTTGACTTCAAACCCTCCCTGTTGAACGAAGGGTTCACCTTGCATTTCATTTTCTTTGTTGTGACTTAACTCTTAATTTCCAATTTGAACCAAACCGGAAATTGAATCAGAACCTTATAAAACTCCACCTTGATTCGACTTTCCACTCTCTCTTCTTAAGTAAATTGCACTTACTTGGATTTAACTTCTGGCAATCCTGATCTTATATTCATTCGATCAGCTTCAACAACTCAAAGCTGCCACAAACTTGTTCACATGTAGCATTTGGTAAGCATATCTACAGGATTTTGCGAGGTGTGAATATTGAGAACTTCAACCTCTTCATCTTCAATCATGTCTCGAATATGATGATATTTAACTGCCACATGCTTTGTTCTCTCATGAAACACCTCACCTAGATCTTTCCTTGCTCAAGACTCATGTCCTTAAGCAAATTCTTGATCCATATAGGCTCTTTTACAGCTTCTGATAGTGCGATATACTCTGCCTATATGGTGGATAGAGCAACCGCTGACTGTAGACAAGACTTCCAACTCACTGTGTTACCTCCCACTATAAACACATATCCACATCAATCTTCTTTTGTCCAAATCCCCAGCAAAATCGGAATCTGCATACCCTTGAACCTTGAAGTCGTCTCCCTTGGTATATGTCAAATTTAGATTAAGTGATCCTTTTATATATCTTAACATCCATTCACTGCTTCCTAATGATCAGTATTTGGCTTGCTCAGAAACCTGCTAACAAGCCCAATTCCATATACCAAGTCTGGTTTTTTCCCTACCATAGCATATATGATACTTCCTACTGCACTTAAGTATGGTATATGTTATGTATCGATGCATTCTTTAATATGTTGAACTGATGCCAACTTAAAATGAGCTCCAATAAGTGTTGAAGCAGTCTTTGATTCTCCCATCCGAAAACGATGTATCACTTTCTCCAAATAACCTGCATGTGATAGCATTAAGACACCTTTGTTTTCATCTCTCTTGATATCAATTCCGAAAATTCTACTTGCAGCTCCCATGTCTTTCATCTCAAATTCCTTGCTAAGAATTTTCTTGAGTTTGATTATCTCTAACATTTTCTTTGCAGCCAACAGGATATCATCCACATATAGCAGCAAATAAGCATAGTTATCAGATCCAATTTTCTTCACATAGACATATGAATCTTGATTACTTCTAACAAAATTTTGATCTGTTATGAAAGCATTGAATCGCTTGTTCCATTGCCTAGGAGCCTTTTTTAAGCCATAAAGTGATTTCTTTAATAAACACACCTTATCTTCCTTAGAATTATGTTTGCAACTTTCAGGTTTTTCCATATAGACAACTTCTTCCAAATCTCCATGCAAGAACGTTGTCTTCACATCCATTTGTTCGAGTTCTATCACTGTCCACAACCACTGACATCAAGACCCTTATTGAGATGTGTCTTTCCACTGGTGCAAAAACTTCTTGGTAATCAATACCTTCTTTTTGTGTAAAACCCTTGCTACCAGTCTTGCTTTATATCTCTTTGATTCCACCCCTGGAATCCCTAGTTTTATCCTGAACATCCATCTGCAACTCAGAACTTTCTGATTCTTTGGCCTGTCAACATTGATCCATGCCATGTTCTTATGCATTGATCTCATCTCCTCTGACATTGCACCATTCCAGAACTTCCAATCTTTACTTTTCAGTGCATCATGATAACATCTTGGCTCATCTATGTCAACTTCTTCAGACATAGTCAATGCAAAGGCAATGTTAGTGTAATCTGCTAACCAAGCTGGTGGCATTTGTTCTCTTTGAGCTATGTCTCTGACCAGATTGTATTCTTTATTTCATGTCTCAGTTGTTCTAGGGGTTTCCACTGATTCAAGTTCTTCCAAATCAATAACTCCTTTATCTATTTCTGAAATTTCTCCACTTGTTTCAGAACTTTCTCCACCTGTTTCAGAATCTCTTGCAACCTTTGAATTTTTGTAACCCAATTCAAACACAATTCTCTCAGGCTGCTGTCTTTGAACATCTTTACCAGCTTCATTTCTATCAGTCTTAATGTCTTTGTACACTTGTTGCTCATGAAACACAACATTCCTGCTGATGACACACCTTTCTGAATCCAACAACCACACTTTATAACATTTTGTGCCTTGTGGATACCCTAGAAAAACACCTTTCAAGGCTCTTGGTTTCAGCTTTCCTTGTTCTTGATGAACATAGGCTATTGATCCAAACCTTTTTAAATGATTATATCTTGGCTTTCTATTTAACCATAACTGCTAAGGAATATTATGATCAATAGCTGAACTTGGAGATCGGTTTACCATATATGATGTTGTTGCTGCAGCTTCTGCCCAAAAATTTTCCTCCAAGCCTGATTCATTAAGTAGACATCACACCTTCTCCACGTTCGGTTCATTCTTTATGCAACTCCGTTCTGTTGTGGAGTTTAGGTGCAATTTCGATGACGTTCAATACCATTCTTCCTGCAGTAATCATCAAATCTAACATTGTAAAATTCCAAGCCACTGTCAGTTTTGAGAACCCTAACCTTCTTGCTCACTTGATTTTCTACTAGTTCTTTCCATTCACAGAACTTCTCAAAATTTTCACTCTTTGTTGAGAGAAAGATCAGTCATACCTTCATGGTCTTATCATCGATAATAGAGAGAAAATACTGCTTTCCTAAGAGTGAATGAGTCACATTTGGTGAGCCCCATAGGTTCGCATGTACATAATCCAAAACGTCTTCTGTAACATGTTTTCCAATGTTAAAGGTCAACTTCTTTGATTTTCCCATGACACAATGCTCGCAGAATGTAAGATCTTTGCCCCTTTTATCAATCATTCCTTTCTCTGTCAGCACTTTCAAGTTGTTGATGCTCATATGTCCAAGCCGACTGTGTCATAATGATGTTTTGCTCATGGACCCTTCTGCATTACTTGCTTCAGCAATAACAGTTTCACAATCTAAAATGTATAACCCATTTTGCAATTTTCCACTTAATGCCAGCTTGTCATTCATGTAGAAGCTTATTTTACCACCTCCACATGCATGATTATAACCTAATATGTCCAATGTTCGAGTAGAAATCAAATTTCTTCTTAAACTAGGAACATATCTGACATCTTTCAACATCCGTATAGTGCTTCGATGTGTATTCAACCTTACAGCACCACTGCCTTTAGAAGAATCATAGTAGCTTCATTCTCATCAAAATCATTAAACCATCCCTTCCTTGATGTCATATGGTAAGTGAACTCTGAATCAGTAACCCAGTTATCCTTCCAGCTTTGTTGATCCAATGCCGCAGAGTATATCAACCCGACTGTGACTACACATGCTTCACCTTGAGCTTCATCACCATATTTCTTTTTCCAAGCAAAACAGTCCTTCTTCAAGTGTCCTTCTTTCTTGCAAAACCAACATGTGAGTCTGATTTTGGAGTTTGATATGTTTCCACTTCGACCTTTACTAGAATCTCCTAAAATATTTGTTGATGATATCCCCCTCTTCCTTTGTAACCAAGGCTGTTGTTGAACCTCTATCTAGCTTCTTCTCGTTTATCTCAACCTCTTGTGATTTAGATGCTGAGGTAACTTCTTCCAACGTCAAAGAACGTCTTGCATATATTAGTGTATGTTTCAGTTGGTCATAACTAGCTGGTAAAGACGTCATTAACAATATAGATTGCACTTCATCAGTCATAGATATGTCTACACTTCCTAGTTCAGCAACAATCTTTAGAAATTCATCAATATTATGATCCATTGTCTTAGATTCAGTCATCCTAAACTTGTAAAACTTCAACTACAGATGAATCCTACTGGGAAGAGAACTCTCCATGTATAATCGATTTAACATAGCCCAGATTTCAGCTGCAGTATCATTTACATTTATTTTCCTTAAGATTGTATCTCCAATGTGCATCACAATCAGGTTCTTCAGGTTCTCAGATCTTTCGATCTTAGCTGGATCTGGAATTACCTTGATTAAAGAAGTTAGTACTGTTTTCTCACCTCCATCTGCTAGTTTTTTTTTCATCTCCTTTTGTCATCGGAACCTCCATCTCTAGTTTGTTATCGTTCAGTACATCCTTTAGTCCCAGGTAGCCAATGTGTGCCAACATTCTTATCTTCCATAGTGAAAAATCTCTGGTACCGTCACAAATGCTTATGTGAGGAGTCGGCATTGAATCGTTCGGCTGACCGAGCTATGATACCACTTTGTTAGCTCTCAGCATTCACTCAACTCACAATCACAATGTCTATGGAGATCCTATTACCCTTTAATTTGGATTTTTAAGCTTAAAGAGAAATTTGTGAAGAGAAGACACACACAATTGTTTACTCGGTGTTCACTTCCGATATAGATAGCTACGTTACTGGGGCCAGATTCAATCTGGCAATCCACTAGAGAGAGAGAGAATACAACTCAAAAACAGAGCAAAATACAGAGATCACAACTACTACATGAACATCCAATTTTCGGAAAGATGATAAAGACAGAAGATTTTTCGCTCAGCTTCTTTTGACTTCAAACCCTCCTTGTTGAACGAAGGGTTCACCTTGCGTTTCATTTTATTTGTTGTGACTTAACTCTAAACCAAAAGTTGGTTAATTTCCAATTTGAACCAAACCGAAAATTGAATCAGAACCTTATGACACATAAAGAAGAAGAATTATAATGTGAAAGATGTTTTAAGGAGGTTACAAACTCACAAATCAGAAGAAGTTTATTGTTTGAAAACGTACATATAGCACTAGCAATACAACATTGGTGCATATTACAGAGTTGAATCACAACAAATTTGGAATTTGAGAATTGAAAATGAGAATTAAAGAGTTACAAGAGGCTCTTCGTTGGTTTTGGTATCATTGGCTGCTGCTGCTGCCTCCTCTTGTTTTGGTGGCTCAGTCTCAGTCTTTACAGCTTCAGGTGCTGGCTCAGCCTCAGTAGCCTTGGGTGGTTCAGCCTCAGCAGGCTCGGCTGGTTCATCCTCAGCAGGCTTTGCTGGCTCAGCTTCCTGAGTCTCTGCTACATCTCCAGCAGATTCTTCCTTCTTCTCTGCAACAACTTCATCTGCCTTCTCCTATAAATCACCAACAAGAAACAAAAGAATTACACATCTTACTTTACCCAAAAGATGGAGAAAATGGACAGAAGCACATGAAATTGATCGACAAACCTGAGGATCGGTCTCGGGTTCAACGTTCTTGGTCTCAAGGACGACGTTTTCAGTCACGGGTGAAGTTTCAGGGATGTCAGACTCCTTAGGTTTGCTTGCACAGCCTCCCATGGTGATTGACGAAAGAAAATAGGTTTGAAAAATATACAAATGGGGAAGAACTGTGGAGCCAAAAAATGGAACTCCTTATTCTAATTCCTTATTCGAGGCTGTGCAAATGTTGGAGAAGGCAACAAAGAGATATATATAGTTATTGTAGAGACACAACACAAGCTATTTCAGGTAAAATACTAAATTTTCATGTCACCATAGATTATTTATGGTTCTTCTCTGTCAACGACCTATTTAGCAGGAGAAACAAAACTTATTCTCAACCGCTCTTACGTTTTCCGTTTTGACCACACTTCTTTTACATCTCCAGGCTCAAATAAATAACTGTTCACAAGGCTTTTTCTCTGCCAATTAGACTCGAGACAATAGCAACAACATAACAAAGTAAAAAAGAAAAAAAAAAAAAGAGAGTGGAAAATGGAAATAAAAATAACAAAAGCCAAACATTAAGACCAGATCTGGGGCAAAAACTCTTTCAGAGATTAGATTTAAGATGAGTTTTCTGTTTGCAAAATTATCATCAATGTAAAATAACGTTTCCTCATATGAAAAAGCTGGAAAATGTCGATGAACTTTACTGAATCAAAAGAATTATCAGTCAGCTATTATACCTTCTATTGATGTTTGTCAACAATCACGTTGGCAGATGACTCGGTTGCTGAAGTTTCCTGGAGCGCACCATTTGAACCATTGTTGATGAGGCCTTTGTACATTGACATAGCTTGAGCGATCATGTTAGCAGGATTTGCAGCAGAACTCGGAAGCAGCATTGTTGTACCCTAACAAGAAAAAAAACTTTATATCATTAGATAATCCTGAAGAGAGAACGGGATTAGAAAGTAGATGGGATCGGATAAATAATGGATTTTGGTCTAGTTATGTTTTGTTTACCTCCTTAGCAATGTTGCCAAAAGCTTGAATGTATTGCTCTGCAACTCTCAAACTCGCAGCCTGCAAATTGCACCACGATTAAGTATGAGGTCTCAATTTTGGGAAAGCAAAACAAGTAATTTGAAACCAACATCTGCAATTCCAATAAGCCACAGAGATCGCTATCTAACATCTGGTGTGAAACCAAACCATATTTGAAGGGTTAAGTAGCAATAAACGGCTAATAATTTGATTGAACACTATTAACACCTAAGTAATTAAGCCACCTAAGTAATTAAGCCACTTAAGTAAAAAATTGTAAGAAATTTAAGCTTAGAAACCGCTAATTGATCTCATGAACTCACCTCTACTCCACCCGTTGCCTTGAGAGATTGAGATAACATGGCCAGTCCCTTGGCTGTTGCTTGTGCTCTAGCTAATATTGCTTCTGCTTCACCTGGAGAGTAACATCACAAAAAAAAAACGTTAATAAATGTTACAGTGAAACAAACTAAAAAATGTTCGAGAACTTATTTTGATGAGTACATCTTTTTTCAACCTTAGATGCTTCCTAAATATATACTAACCTTGTGCTCGATTGACTTGATCCATCATTGCGGCTTCTGATTCCAAGATTACAGAACTTTTCTTACCATCAGCAATATTGATATGGGCTTGGCGTTCTCCTGTATAGTTAGTAAAGCAAGATTATGAGAAACTGAGCAGACTTTATTGTGGTTTAATAGCAAATAAACCTAAAAGGAAAGAGGCTAGCAAGGATCTGAAAAAATGAGCTGTAGGAAGAACAATGTTCAAGCCCTAAAACTTGCACATTTACCTTCAGACTCAAGAATCTGGGCTCTCTTTCTACGTTCAGCTTCAGCTTGCATTTCCATAGCAACCCTCACTCCATTAGGAGGCATTATATCCCCTGGATACATATAAATTGGAAATATGAAAAAGGGTATCTAGCCAACACCAGCAGAAAGTCAATAGAACAGAAGCTAACTCACTTATTTCATAACGAAGGCACTGAAGACCCCAATCTTTTGCAGCAACATTGATGGATTCCTGCAAGAACCATTCCATTTCACTATGTTGAGATAATGTCGATAACCAAGACATAAACTACAATGCATAATCCATTCCCCAGCTGAATGTTAAATACTCAACTAACAAAATTAAACTCAAACTCATAGCCAGTTATCATGAAACGAACAACACAGTTAAACAATTTGAACTGCGATCATAGGTAGTTACGTAACACCCACTACAAATTCACATTAACATCAATGACCATGACACTGAAGAATCCCCAACTTTCAATTTGAAACGGGCTCAAGTAAACTGAAGCAAAACAAAAATGGAACTAGAAAGAGAGAAGCAAAGAGAACGAACCACAATCTTCTCATTAAGAGTGTCCCTTTCTTCAAAAGTCTTGTCAAGTGTGATTTTCCCGAGCTCACTACGCATTGTAGTCTGAGCGAGCTGGACAACAGCATAAATCGGATTCTCAACTCCATAAGACGCCAATTTAGGATCCACAATCTGCAAGAAGCTTACATCAAGCGATTAGAAAGACAGCAAAATTAAAACAAACTGGCCCGAAGATCTGAAAACGGAGAAAGTAATGAAAGCTAACCTTGACGTATAAAACACCATCAATATGGATGCTAACATTATCCTTTGTAATCGCAGTTTGATTACCAATCGGAATTGCTTCCTCCTTGAGTGAATGAACATAAGCAATCTGATCCACAAATGGAACAAGAAAGTGGATCCCCGACGGCAAAGTCTTGACGTATTTACCAAACCGCTCGATCACACAAGCTTTCCTCTCCGGCACAATCCTGATTCCCCAGTTCACCGGCGGGTTGATGTGGTAGCTGGAAAAAAATCAAACAACCAATTAATCCATAGGTTTTCTACTGCAACGTAAACTCAATTCCAAATGCCTCGACCAATCGTTCAAATTTTCACACATTTCTATACCTGTTGAAAGAAGTGCTGGGAGAGGAGAACTGGCGGACGGTGGTGGAGGCAACGGATGACGGAATAGCAGCGGAAGATTGACGGAGATACCTGTAAGCGAAGTTTGGTGTCGGCGGCTTAACTAGGTGGCTGAAGAAGATAGAAAAACAGTACATCAACAAATCAATGACAAGATTCCTAGTGGCTAGCTTCGATTCGTCGTTCAAATTCCACAGAGCGAGTATAGGAAAAAACAGTGAGGTTAATAGAACCTGTTCAAAGGACTGCCAGTGCCAGAGGAGCTGAACTGGCGGACAGTGGTTGTGGTGTTCGTACCGGCGACGGAGGATAGTATAGTCGGAAGAACAGCGGACAACTGACGGAGAGTATTGAGGGAAGTTGCGGCGGCGTAACCGCGGGGTCTTGAACAAACGATTTGGTTCATTTTTGTAGAAGGAAATTAAACCCAAACGAAAACACTCTGATTAAAAGCTTTTGAGAAGTTTAAACTGAAAGCTCTGAACTAGTATTTATAAATACACGAATTATTGTTGACAAAAAAATAAAAATACACGAATTACAGAACTTGGAGAGAAAGTCGTGCTTAGAAGAAAAAAACTTGTAGACATATTACTTGGAGAAGTGTCAAAAATAGAGCGATTGATGTTGGAAAGTTGTTTCTAAAATTGGATCTAAACCGGGAAAATTAAGATCTAAATAATTAAACCAGCAATTCTATCTTAGTTCTTAATTAAAAGGAAAATATCAAATTCGGTGTATGATATGTGTATACATACACATACTCGAATACGAAGATACGGAGAGAAAAATCAGATCAAAGTCACTATAAATCAGATCAAAGTCACTATAGCAGAGATTCCATTTCTTCTAATCTTCCTACCAAATAGGAACCAAAACTAATTGAACGATTAAGCTTATGGAATTGCAGGCATGAAATGTGAAATTACTAGTAACTGTATTAATTTGAACAAAAAAAGGTAATTGTATTAATACACGAAATGTCATGAATTGCATTTATTGGATAAAATATAACTTGACGTTCTCTATTTGTCTTTCTAACATGGCTAATTATTCGGTAGATGATTGCATTAAGTGATAAAACTCCCAAACAATCAGACTTGACTTGTTTTTTATTTAAAAAAAAGACTAGAATCTCTGAATCAAATAATCAAATTGTTTTGGGAAATAGCTAAAAACCCAATGGCAGGTTTGGAGTTGTTGCTCCATTCAGAAATGTCCTAATTATATTGCTACCTAGTAAAGTTTGATTTAATTCGATTTTTTTCTAGTTTAGTTCTGAATGAATATTTGAAATAAAAATCAAATTAAAATGATATTGACTTTCGAATAGTTACTTATAATCAACAACAACCAAAATCATTAGTACAGTACTTAATATAATAGTAACCATATAATCAAATTTATTAGTATAATAGTAACCAAAAATAAACAAATAACTAGAAGAGACATGCGCACTTGCATACTCTGGGATCGAGTCTCCCCCGCTTGCATTTGTAAGAACTTGGCCAATGGACCGGCTATTTGTGACTCAATGTTGACAAAAAAAATTTAATTAGTTGAAAATAGTTTTGGTTTTTCTTTAGTTACTTTTGCTTTTCGGTTAACAACCAAACCGAATCAAAATGCTGAAGATAGCAAAATATTGCATCTAAATGGTTCTTTGCTAGGAATAATAACTGAACCGAATACTTATTTTCGATTTGGTTTAGTTAAGTTATTCAGTTATAATTTTTGGGTTAATGACTAACTACCATTGTGATGAGAGATATCATAGGTACACCCATCTGCACCTAATTTACTTTAGTGGCTTAAATTGAATAATACCAATTACGACACTGATAAGATACTACTAGGTTTTAGGTTTTGATATGATCCATTCTTATGCATCTGAAAGAGCTTTGGAAGATTTATCAAATATAGAAAAAGAAGTTTCACTATAGAGCAAACTATTCTAACTTAACTTCTAAAATCTCTCATCTATAGATTAGATATCGGAGCTTAACTTTCAAACTAACAACTTTATTATCTTGGAGGTTAACTTCTAAACAGATTTCTTTTTTATCAAATTTCAAAGCATAATTAGCCGGTCTAATAACCAAATTTTTATATATTCAAACTCTGGTTATAGAAATATACTTATCTTAAAGAGATTTACTAAAGAATTTTGTCTCCTAAGTACCATAATAGGGTCATCACCTACTTCTTTATATAGATGCCAACCCCAAAAATCAGCCATTGGACATTCTTATTTGTCAAACTCGTTTTCACATTACAACCTTCACGGACTTCACGAATACATAAACAAAGAAATTTTAATTTCATCTGAAATCCGAATTCGAGTTTCAAAACTCGTGACTCTCGCGCAGACGCGACGCAGACGTAAAAAGCCCAACGAAAGCGCCATTTTCTTTGTACCTTCTTCAATATTCACACCACTTTTGTCTCTCTCTTCCTAAACCCAAGACGCAAAATCACGACTTACGAGTTTGTTCTCCGGTCACCGGAAAATCGATTACTCCGGATGGCGATCGGTGACCGTCAAAATACGACTGAGGACAAGAAGCACTTCAGTCTATGCCCGTTTTGGCAGAGGAGAAGCAGGACCTCCTCGTCTTCTTCCTCAACACAGAATCAAAGCCAAAACTACCGTAGCCGCCATGGACATCGGAATACAGATGTCCCCAAGCCTTCCTCCGCCTTGACTGTTTCTTCCGTCGCCAAATTACTTCTTCCGACTCGCCGTCGTCTCCGATTAGATCCTTCCAGCTATATGTATTTCCCTTGTACGTCGTCTTTCTTTCTCCCGTTCGATTGAGCTTGGTATTAAGTGTTTATTTCTCTGGAAGTTTATTGATTAGGTTCTTAATATTCTGAGTGTTTTTGTGGGTGGAGAATCGAAGTTTTGAACTCAGGATTCTCTATCTCTCTGGAATTTGACAAAAATTGAAACATAACCAAGATTTTGTGCGAAGATGCTTTAGACATTTGAAGTTTCTATTTGCTCTGTTTCCAGATGAACCTGGTAAACAAGTACGAAGCGCAATCAAGCTCAAAAATACTAGCAAATCTCATACTGCATTTAAGGTAAAAAAGAAGTCGTATATACAGTATATCATTCACATTCAACTTTGGTTCTTGATTCTAGAATTTGATACTTATTTGGGAACTAGCTAAGCAATTGCTTAGGAAGTTGACTTTAAATTGACTTTTGGTTGACTCTAGATTGTTCTATTTGCAATCATGATTATAAAACTGTGGTACTTTTTCATCTAAGTCACTCGTGTCCTCTTGTTTAGTTCCAAACAACGGCACCGAAAAGTTGTTACATGCGTCCACCTGGTGGTGTTTTGGCTCCAGGAGAGAGTGCCTTTGCGACTGGTAATGAGAATCTGGAAAATGATTATGTCTTCTTTGGTTTTGTATACTTCAGATAGTTCATACAGTGTCTGATCATTGGTCGTTATCAACGTTTAAATGCAGTGTTCAAGTTCGTGGAACACCCAGAGAACAATGAAAAACTGCCGTTGAACCAGAAGAGTAAGGTTAAGTTTAAGATTATGACCCTAAAAGTGAAAGCAGGAGTAGAATATGTTCCTGAGTTGGTATGTTATGTCACGCCTTTCTAACTATATTTAATTTTGTCAAGAATGTATTTGTAGTCACATGATGTTTATCAATGCAAATGGTAAATAGATTGTAGAAGGATAAGATGTTCACCCTCATCTCATTATTAGCATGTTTTAGATGATGAAGTGTTTATTGTGCAGTTTGATGAGCAAAAGGATCAAGTAACAGTGGAGCGAGTTCTTCAAGTCATTTTTCTTGATGCAGACTGCCCAAGTCCTGTAAGCTTTTAGTAGGACTTTCAAGCTGATTGCTATACATTTATTAGCTTAGAACATTCAAATAAGGAGGGTTATGATCGAATGATCAGGCATTAGATAAACTGAAACGGCAACTGGATGAGGCTGAAGCTGCAGTTGAATCAAGAAAGAAACCTCCACCAGAGACAGGGCCTCGCGTGGTTGGAGAGGGTCTAGTCATCGATGAATGGGTATTTTATATATAGTACAAGATCTAAACTCTTTGGTTTATGGATTCGATATTGTTATTCACTAATGTGTATATAATGTTGTATCAGAAGGAGAGAAGAGAGAAGTACCTTGCTCGACAACAGGTGGAAGCCATAGTTTCTTCGTCCTAATTTGCAGAGAAGCAATGTGAAATTGTCGTAATGAAGGTAGAAAATGATCTTCTCCTTCATATATTGCAGCTTGTACATAATTAATTATCCGTCAATTATGTGTGTATTATCTCTAGACGATTATACTTGTATGTCTCTGATTGTTGTATGATTCACTGCGATTTTTGACTCTTCTATCAAATTTTGTTTCGGTTTGATCTAATTCAGTCTTAAATTGATCTAGAACAAAACCAACGTTAGTGTTTGGATTATGCTTGTGTCCACTAGCTTAAGTGCTACTTATTCTTCTGTATATCTTATCCGTTTAGATTCAATAATATATATAATGGATTTTGATTACAAAAGAGTAAGATTCACTAAATGCGTCTCTACGCAATTCGACTTAATGATAACGATGAATCCAACACATACCCAAACATTTTTTTTTCCTGTCAGCGACAAATTATATTAGATCATAACTGAGCAGTCCAATAGCCAAATTTTTACATAATGGAGGCGAGGACTCGATCACTGGTTGTGCAAATGAGTTGCCGTCGTATGTAGACTTACCATCTGCCACTAGGGTAAAAGCTATTTGTCCCAAACACTTATTTATGTAAAGAAAGACGTGTTTCTTATCCTCCAAAATCGAACTAAACCAATTCGGCGAACTAAAAAGGCATTATGATTTACATTTAAACGAACATAAGAATGTATATAGCTTAGAATATGAAGTTAAGGTATGGAGTATGGAATATGAATGGTAGTGTGGAGGATAAAGTTATCGTAGAGCCGTGATCCAATCCGATGGGAATGTGTCCTAAAGTAAAGTATATAATAATACATCTATGAATTTTCACCATGTTGGGTCTCAATTATATTAAAAGTTAGGAATTGTTCTTCCTTCTCTATTTTTAAAGTAGATTATAGTTTGAAATGTCTTTGTTTATTATTTAATCATACTCTAAGGTCTAGAAAGTAAGCCTAAAGACTAATTCTAAGTTTCTAACCAAAACAAAGGATATATTGAACCAATAGATTTTATATGATTATAAATGATTTAGATTTTATGAAATTTAGATGATTTTAAATGAATTTAGAGAAACTTTATAATTTGTGACAAAAAAAATTAAAGTCTATATAGAATCATAAAATTTGAATTTTTGTGTTTTTAAAGTAAATAATTTTAGAATCACAAAGAATCACGGCGAATCACTTAAAATCGCACTTTTAAATTTTTTTCTAATAGTAATAGATTTGATTATATTTTTAAAAACACTAGTCCAATAAACATTTGATTTTAGATGATAAATTTGTTTGAATAATAAATAATTTGTCATTTAAATTCAAATCACTTAAAACATATGTTTTAATACACCTCCAAAAAACAGTTTACTAAAACTTCATATGTTGCTATTTTGCTCCTTTAATATTCATAAACTTGGATATTCTTCTTATTGGCCCAATGAATCAGTCCAATAATTAACTAGTTTAGTAAACTTTTATAGTGGTCTAATTATCTCTATGGTCTAACTAATGATTTAAGTATATTGTTCGGTTGGTCTTATTAATTTAATTGTTAACAGAAACAGTTTTAGATTAGATATTGGTGCTTAATAATCAAATTAATTGATAAAGACAATGGTATCACAAATTTCAACGTTAAAATCTGGTTGGTATATGATATATCAATTAATATAAGCAATAGTTCATGAAATTAAGATTAGTCATATAAGAAACCTTTGATAACACGGATCTTTCTTCTAAAACCTTTTTCGTCTTTCCACACTGTTTTCTAAGCCCCATTCCCTTGCAATTTCCAAAAGCATCAAATAGAAATATTTGTATTTGAATTTACAAAAGAAAACACATCATCCGATAGATTAAACAAAACTTTTAAGGATTTGGCAAAATTATGAATCGGACATTATCAATATAGTTGTTGATAACAAAAAAAATACATCATCTATTAACCAAGAGCTTTAGTCCATTAATAATTCTCAAGTGAGAGATTCGTAACTGGAGTCCCTTCACTACCAAACTTAATAAATAGGATACTTTCAGCTCCTATATTCAAGTAAGATCTATTTCAAAAGTTTTAAATTCAACTCTGACATTAAAGTGAGAATATAGATAAGGATTATGATTCGATTATTCGCAAAGAGTAGTTTGAGAGTAAAATGCCGAATTGATTTATTATTTTTGTTCGAATTATGAGAAATGTGATCTCTTTGTTGAGACTTTTACCTTTATTTATATGATATATTATCGGTTACAAATATATAAAATAGAAAATATTATGTATAAATCTAGATTTGATGTTATCCGAAAGATCATTGCGGGATTTTTGGAAATATTCCAAATCAAATCAGGAATATTTCTATTTCTCTCTTGGATGACGTGGCAACTGAGTTCCTTTAATCTTTGGATACGATGACTTTCCGAGAAGGGAACTTATCATGTCACCGGAAAGGGAACTCGTCTAAATCATCGCCGAGTCAAAGAAGACTTCTCCACTCTTTTTTTGAGTTGATGACTTTCTAGATTCACCATTTGATTATTATTTATGGACCAAAGTAGGATCACGAATCCATCTCTAACAATAGTCCTCCCGAGACTAGGAAACTTATGACAGAATTTGCAAGTTGGACAAATCACCTGTTTCTCGAATCTTTGGTTCGCGTGTCATTCACCAATTGGTTTTGTTCCCGGTTTTAGCAAGTCATCGAGAGGCATCGTTTCAGCTTATGGCAAGTTCTTATAAATATTGCATCGAGTCTCCACTATTTACTTTCATCTGAGTTGAAAAGGTAACTTCTCTCTCTACTTTCTCTCTCAACTTTTCCTTTGTGCCAAGACGCTGTGTTGTTGTTGTCTTTGTTATGTGAAATGATCATATCTTCAAAGAACAAAATTGAGTCAGATCTCGAATCCGGGACTGAGAGCTCCTTTTCCGGTTCTTTTGAGTCTTCTAGGGATGTTAGCAGTGGAAAATTGGAACGATTAGTAGGAGCTCAAGTGCCGAATTGACCTCTGCAGAGGATTTTGATGACGGAATAATGGTTCCCTATAGAGATGGGCAAGCTTGGGCCTTTTCTGCTTGTGTAGCATCCGTCATGCCCATTTCATATCGCGAGCAGGTTACAACTCGGTTGTTCGAGGATATGAAGACTTTGTCAAGGCCATGAGCGATCTTTGCTTTTTGGATGGTGTTACTTCAAAAGTAACAAACTAGAAGCAACACTACTTCTTCGCTCGGGCTGATGAGCATTTTATTAATAGCGGTCGCCTGGAGTTTTAATTCGCTTGGGCGAAGAAAACTGATTGAATTTAGGCGTCTTGAAACTTATAAATTTTGAATGCCGACTTGATAACTTATATTTATTGTATTTTTTTTGTCTTTTCAGTGAAACATCCCTTGTCTCGGACTCCCATCTCAAATTATCAAGTTCTGGTAGACAAGCGTCTCGGAGTTCCACACATTAGTTGGAAGAGACTACCAGTTGGCCTTCTCAAAAGAACTACCTCTCGACTTTCCAAATGTAGTTCTTCCTTAGTCATGAATATTTATTTTTCTTGGATTTTGAACAACACTCCCTTGAATGAACTCTTCAAAAAACGATGGGATTAGCCAAATTTATAATGCCCGATATCATGGGTGATCATGAAGACACCCTCGATGAAGGAATTTCTTAGCTCGCAGAGAATGAAGAACTCCCCCCCCCCTCCGACCATCCAAAAAAACAGCGACGTTCGCCATTCTGATGCTAATACCAAGACAATTGACCACAATACTCTCTCAACTCTAATCAACATCATTGATTAGGACTCGAATCTGGGGCCTAATCGATGATGTTGATTAGAGTTAAGAGAGTATTAAGGTCAATTGTCTTGGTATTAGCATTAGAATGGTGAAATAAGGCCCAAAAGAAAAAAAGGCCCAAAAGAAAAAGCAATATGCCGGAAAGGCAAATACTTTCTCCAAGGACTTGGTCTCAAAAGAGAAACTTAGTCAATGAAGTGACTTAGTTAGGATCTCTATCAGTAAGTTCTTGGGTGATGAAGTGATTCACCGTTGCTCGGTATTGCCAAGTCACTCTACCGAGGTCGCCACCACCGAGAAGGATGCCATGAAGCGCAAGGGCATGGAGAATCCTTTCTCCAAGATGTATATGGCTAAGAAAATGAGAATTGTTGAAGACTTATGTTGTCAATGTGACTTCACCTCGACATCTCTTATGATTTTCTACGAGACAGCTTATGCTGACCTGATGCGCCAAATCAGCAATACGCTTGAAGTGTTGCCTCCTCCCAACCAGATGGTGAATCAAAAAGAGTATGAAGAGACTGCTATGATGATGTTCAAGGTTCGTCTCGCATCATCTCTATATATTTTAATCTCAAATTCATGACTATAACCTATTTCTTTATTTATTCCTATTTTATCACCCACTTAAACTTCATTCTTATAGACCGTGAGAGGTCCCAAACCTCTTTGAATGAGAATTCCTGAGAGTATTCCAACCTGAAGGAATGTGCCGACAAATCTCACCTTGAGGATGTGGACGCTAAGGCTTCATTAAAGAAGGTCGAGGCGGAACTTGCCAATGTTAGGTCTGAATTGCTTGTGGAGAAGGATAAATCCACCAAGCAAGCTGAAGGCATCGAGAAGCCCAACACTGTTATATCACCACTCCAGATTAATCTTGACGAGATCAAAAGTAAATTTGATTCCTGTTTACATGAAGCTATTGTCTCTGAAAAGCTTAAAGTCTCCCAAGCATTCTGAAGTCAGTTGTCTTCCTGCTTTGGGAGAATCACAGTCCGATTCATTGACCTGGAGGTGAACTTCTCTTCTCGGCATAAATATGCACAACACCTCGACTTTGACAACATCATTCAGTCACTTCAACGGCACAAGATTTATGTGCCCGAAGTGTTTGTTAACAAGATTGCCAGGGACCTCCAAGATTCCAAGGAGGTTGTTTAGAATGAGGTGATCACGATAATTCTTCCCGACGACTTGGTTTTTCCAACTTTTGAAGTTGGTGAATGTTGATATATGAACGAAGCTGCCTTAGCCTTGATGGAAGCATCCCCCCGAGTTGATCCCAATGAAGTTGTTGCTATTGGACTTCAAGATCACCCTCAGGTTAATATATAAGAATTTGAACTCGACAGAGTACTAATCAGAGGTTTCAATGAATATGGTTCGAAGGATGATGTTTTTTCTCAAAGGTCACCGACGTCGAGAAGAAAGCACATCAACATCAAAGAATAGCTGGTTGTCTAGATGGTTTTTTAGTTAATTGTACTGGTGACACAACGAGTTTTAACCCTATATCCTACTGCAAGTGCGCAATAAACGAAATAGTATTTAGGGATCGAATCCACGAAGAACCAAGTTACACTCTCAATTCCTATTGAATCACAAGCTATATCAATTGAATAAAGGAAGTGAATTCTAACAACTTAGATGTGAATGTAATCAAATAATTAAGGCAATCGGATGTCGGGTATTCATTCGGGAGTTAGAATTCTTGTGAGGGAAACTATTCAGGGACTACTCTAATCTTATTCTCGGCTTGAACATAAGTAAAGATAAACCAACTCTAGTTGAATCTACCCCTATATTGGATAACCTAAAGGTCCTAACTCTCGTTGGTTTCAGATTACAAATAGGCTTTATCGTTTGAGTTCAATTACCCACAATCCAACCTAGCATCAACTCTCATTGGTAGTGAAGGAATTGCTCTTCTAATCTAGTTCTAGTTCTCAACAATCTTCTGGAAAGTTAACAACCTAAAATCATTGACTAGGTGATCACGCTAATCTATGCATTAGATTCGAGTATTAGACGGAGAATCATCTACTAATTAATCTTATTTGTTCCCCAACAATGAATTTTAAAACCTAGAATCCCTAGATCCGATCTAAGATCTACTCAGACATAGAACAACAAATTTGGCAAGTCATGATGAACTGATATTGAAATTGCATACAAATAGAATAAAGAGGATTCAAAAATTCTTCTCAAGTATGAAGAGATCTTCTTCTTAGCTTACAAACTCTCAAAACTCTGTAAAATTTCGTTCTCCAATATCAAAAGACTGGTTCCAATAAAAATAGGAAAAAAGTATTTATATGGCCCAAAACAAGGGTTGAAAATCGCGAAATTAGGTTTCTGCGAAAGGCTAGGATCAATCGAGCACTAAGTGATTGATCGATCCCTTGGATGATGAGTCGATCCTCTCAGAAAGCAAGTCGTTCTTCAGATCGGGCGCATAATCCTTTGAGATGACTGATCGATTGATCCTTTCTTTCGTGGAGAATGACGGAAAATGCTTCAAACCTCTCCAAAGTCCACCTTCAAACATGATTCCAACTCTGAACGTTTTTGACCTGAAATCTCAATAAAACATAGAAAAATTTCCCAAATATAGCTCTAATAATGAGCTCAAAACCGACAAAATATGAGGAACATCAACTAGATTGGTCAGGTTTGAGCCATTTTGTGGAAACAATTTTTATTATTTATTGAATTTTATTCTTTTAAGCTATATGTCTATCATTTGCGTTTATGAGTTCAAAAATTCAAAATTTTCGCTAGAAACTTGGTCTCGACTTAAGTGGGTTTGAGACTCGGCTGTATTATTTGTGAGAATTTTGTCTCAGAAAAGTTTTAGGATTTGGGGTAACATGAGGTATAATTACGACTCAGCGAGACTTTAGACTAGGCTTTCGTTAAGACTTACCTTAATTCGTGTGAGGGTTTTGACTCTGCAGAGTTCATGTTCATCTTATTTTAAGACTTACCTTAATTCGTAGGAGGTTTTTGACTCGGCTAAAATTAGCAAGAATTAGGACCCGATGAGATTTTAGACTCGGCTTTGAATGTAGGATCTCAACCATTGTCAAGATTCAAAGACTCGTAAATAAATTTTGCGAGCTAACTTTTCTTACTCTGCTTTTTTTAGAGTAGGGTCTCGGCCAACATATAGATGGTATATTGATAACAAGGTTTTGCGGTGTTTGTCAAATAACCTACTGTTATGTAATCAATTGCAGTACATTAAGGTGACAATCCAACTAGGCTATCAACTATTCAATTTGGATGCAATCTACTCAACCTAATCCAAGCTAGAATGATTACGGTGAATGTTATTATGCGAATCAAGCTAAATAAAACCAGAATGCAAACAGAGTAAAAACAGAACGCATAAACAGAGTAATGAAAACATAGCAATAGCAAAACAGAGTAGAGTGCAAAACAGAGTAACTGCAAAATAGAGTTTTAAACTAAAAACATAGTATTAAAGGTCACGAAAATTCAATGGAGAAAAGGGGTTCTTGAGGTTAAGGATCAATGATTAAAGCATTCCTAGGGGTTCCAGACTTGTTTTTTCAACCTATTTAGATGACCTCTAGGCAAGGGATCTCATAAATCACATTCATTCTCATGCAATGGGACCCTCTCTTGAACAACAACCAGACTTGATCCTCACCAACGATTAGAATTTCAAGAGGCATTAGACATGGACCTAACGGAGCCTAATAACGTCCTAGACAATCAATCTCTTGAGCTAGGAGAAGTTATCTCAACCTAAGTTTGTTCAAGCGATTCCGCAGACACCTCTCAGGTGGAATCACCAAGTGATCAGACTTCAATTGATCAGAGAGAAATAAGCATTAAAGACACTTAAATTAAAGAGATCTAAACCTTAGTTAACCATAAACAAATCTGGAAATTCCCTAGGTTTACCCTAATCTCACCATCTCCTCAAGAACCCTAATTTGATTTACTCAGAATTCATGAAGAAGAGAATAGACTTAGAATCGAAAATCAATAACATAAAGTTAAAGAACAATTGAGAGAGAACTCGATTCTTTTGCTAGAAAATTCGATATATTCAAAGTGGAAATTCCAAAACAACTCAAAGATCAACAAAGATCTTCTGTTCAAAAGAAAAGGGAAAATTACTTAAAGAGAAAAAGGAAAATTACTTAGAAAGAAAAAAAGGAAAATTACTAAAGAAAGAGAAAAGCAAAAGGCTTAAAATGTCATTGGCCTTGCCTTTTACATAAAGGGGTATACATAGACCCTTTTTACAAAAAGCCCTAAAAAGTTAACTCTAACGAAAAAGTCAACATTCTGGTGTGAAAAACCACTCGACCAAGTGATGGTCGAGTGTCATGCTCGAGTGTCATGGAGATATGCCAAATCTTCTAGATCACATCCTGAACTTCAACTTTAGGCCAGCTGATTTTCTCATAGGTCTTCTTGTAGTCCAAAATACTTCGTAATAAGCTCCAAAAGTGGCTAAAAATTACCCTTTATGCAATGTATGCAATGCCCAATACTAAATATGCAAATTAGACCTAAAAGATCCTAAAACATGATAATACTGCAAGTATGAATGCAAAACATGCTAAATAATGCCCCTAAAATGTGCTAAAATGGAGACACATCATATATATCTTTTTTGTTTTTTACCCAAGAATATTTTTATTAGAGTACAGATGCGCCCCTTGTTCTAAATTTTGCTAGGCGTTAATTGGGCTGCTCGTCTCAGGCCTAGTGCCTAATGAACAAATCAGAGATTAAACGGGGATTAATCAGAAACTAGTTTTTACGACTTTTACTATGTTTTTACCTTTATAATTCTAATACACATAATGAAATTTATCCTTTCAAAAAGAAGTTAATTAAAATATATACAAAACCAGTTTTACAAAACTCTTAGTAGAAATATATACATAGCCAGTTTTACAAAAGTCAACCGAACAACATTAGTCATGTTAAAAACCAAAAACCAATATTTCTAATTGTTAACACTTTCTGATTATGTGAAGATGACTAATTTAAAATCAACGAATAAACAAAAACACAGCAAGTCATATACAACTTTGTTATATAAAGTACCAAACTAACAACTAGAAAATCAACCTAACTAAATTGCACGAGTAATGTTTTATATACATCCGGTTCAAATATCAACTATTACTTCATCTTTTTCATAAATCATCATCATAAAGCTTTCTTACCGTGGAGGCTAGGTCGTGGGTACAACACTAACATCACTATCTTAATCATGTTGATGTTGGTCCACGGTCTAATCTTCCACAATTTCTTCATTACCATCATCTAAGATCATATCTATTCATTTCTTTTTGATCTTTTTCTTGTGCCTTG
>JAKUCM010005746.1:0-18236 GCA_023374145.1 Lepidium sativum
ATCACCAAGTTGCAAACATATGAGAGCAACCTAAGTTGCTTAGCACACTTTCTCATGTTAAAGCGACATTACATGGGCCTTGAATTTAGCAAAAAGAGATCAAATGTGTAGAAGTCCTAGATAAGCACGAATAACTCAAACGACCACGCTAGACCTCATAACTTGAACCAAAGTAGTTCATGAAACGATAACCATAACTTCTAACTTAAGAGAACAATCACATAGTTGCAACATAATAGAGCAACCTAAGTTGCTTAGCACACTTTCTCATGTCAAAGCGACATTACATGGGCCTTGAAGTTAGCAAAAAGAGATCGCATGTGTAGAAATCCTAGATTAGCACGGATAGCTCAAACGACCACGCCAGACCTCATAACTCAACCAAAATAGTTCTTGACGGTTCACCGATAATCATAACTTATAACTTAAGAGAACAATGACCTTCTTGTAACATATGAGACCAATCTAAGTTCTTAGAACACCTTCTCAAGTCGAAGTGACATTAGATAGCCTTGAACTTAGCAAAAAGAGATCTCATGTCTAGAAGTACTATATGAATACGGCTGCTGAAAGGATCAAGCTACACATCATAACTCGACCAAAGTAGTTCGTTACGGTTCGCTGATAATCAAAACTTCTACGCGTCAAAGAGAAATACAATCACCAAGTTGCAACATATGTGAGCAAACTAAGTTGCTTAGCACACTTTCTCATGTTAAAGCATTATAACATGGGCCTTGAATTTAGCAAAAAGAGATCAAATGTGTAGAAGTCCTAGATAAGCACGAATAGCTCAAACGACCACGCTAGACCTCATAACTGAACCAAAGTAGTTCATGAAACGATAGCCATAACTTCTAACTTAAGAGAACAATCAAATAGTTGCAACATAATAGAGCAACCTAAGTTGCTTAGCACACCTTTTCTCATGTCAAAGCGACATTACATGGGCCTTGAAGTTAGCAAAAAGAGATCACATGTGTAGAAACTCCAAGATTAGCATGGATAGCTCAAACGACCACGCCAGACCTCATAACTCAACCAAAATAGTTCTTGACGGTTCACCGATAATCATAACTTATAACTTAAGAGAACAATGACCTTCTTGCAACATATAAGACCAATCTAAGTTTCTTAGCACACTTTCTCAAGTCGAAGTGACATTAGATAGCCCTTGAACTTAGCAAAAAGAGATATCATGTCTAGAAGTACTATATGAATACTGGCTGCTGAAAGGATCAAGCTACACATCATAACTCGACCAAAGTAGTTCGTTACGGTTCAATGATAATCAAAACTTCTAGCGTCAGAGAACAATCACCAAGTTGCAACATATGAGAGCAACCTAAGTTGCTTAGCACACTTTCTCATGTTAAAGCGACATTACATGGGCCTTGAATTTAGCAAAAAGAGATCAAATGTGTAGAAGTCCTAGATAAGCACGAATAACTCAAACGACCACGCTAGACCTCATAACTGAACCAAAGTAGTTCATGAAACGATAGCCATAACTTCTAACTTAAGAGAACAATCACATAGTTGCAACATAATAGAGCAACCTAAGTTGCTTAGCACACCTTTCTCATGTCAAAGCGACATTACATGGGCCTTGAAGTTAGCAAAAAGAGATCACATGTGTAGAACTCCAAGATTAGCATGGATAGCTCAAACGACCACGCCAGACCTCATAACTCAACCAAAATAGTTCTTGACGGTTCACCGATAATCATAACTTATAACTTAAGAGAACAATGACCTTCTTGCAACATATAAGACCAATCTAAGTTTCTTAGCACACTTTCTCAAGTCGAAGTGACATTAGATAGCCTTGAACTTAGCAAAAAGAGATATCATGTCTAGAAGTACTATATGAATACTGGCTGCTGAAAGGATCAAGCTACACATCATAACTCGACCAAAGTAATTCGTTACGGTTCAATGATAATCAAAACTTCTAGCGTCAGAGAACAATCACCAAGTTGCAACATATGAGAGCAACCTAAGTTGCTTAGCACACTTTCTCATGTTAAAGCGACATTACATGGGCCTTGAATTTAGCAAAAAGAGATCAAATGTGTAGAAGTCCTAGATAAGCACGAATAACTCAAACGACCACGCTAGACCTCATAACTGAACCAAAGTAGTTCATGAAAACGATAACCATAACTTCTAACTTAAGAGAACAATCACATAGTTGCAACATAATAGAGCAACCTAAGTTGCTTAGCACACTTTCTCATGTCAAAGCGACATTACATGGGCCTTGAAGTTAGCAAAAAGAGATCGCATGTGTAGAAGTCCAAGATTAGCACGGATAGCTCAAACGACCACGCCAGACCTCATAACTCAACCAAAATAGTTCTTGACGGTTCACCGATAATCATAACTTATAACTTAAGAGAACAATGACCTTCTTGTAACATATAAGACCAATCTAAGTTTCTTAGAACACTTTCTCAAGTCGAAGTGACATTAGATAGCCTTGAACTTAGCAAAAAGAGATCTCATGTCTAGAAGTACTATATGAATACGGGCTGCTGAAAGGATCAAGCTACACATCATAACTCGACCAAAGTAGTTCGTTACGGTTCGCTGATAATCAAAACTTCTAGCGTCAGAGAACAATCACCAAGTTGCAACATATGTGAGCAACCTAATTTGCTTAGCACACTTTCTCATGTTAAAGGATTATAACATGGGCCTTGAATTTAGCAAAAAGAGATCAAATGTGTAGAAGTCCTAGATAAGCACGAATAGCTCAAACGACTACGCTAGACCTCATAACTGAACCAAAGTAGTTCATGAAACGATAGCCATAACTTCTAACTTAGAGAACAATCACATAGTTGCAACATAATAGAGCAACCTAAGTTGCTTAGCACACTTTCTCATGTCAAAGCGACATTACATGGGCCTTGAAGTTAACAAAAAGAGATCACATGTGTAGAACTCCAAGATTAGCACGGATAGCTCAAACGACCACGCCAGACCTCATAACTCAACCAAAATAGTTCTTGATGGTTCACCGATAATCATAACCTTATAACTTAAGAGAACAATGACTTTCTTGCAACATATGAGACCAATCTAAGTTTCTTAGCACACTTTATCAAGTCGAAGTGACATTAGATAGCCTTGAACTTAGCAAAAAGAGATCTCATGTCTAGAAGTACTATATGAATACGGGCTGCTGAAAGGAACAAGCTACACATCATAACTCGACCAAAGTAGTTCGTTACGGTTCACTGATAATCAAAACTTCTAGCGTCAGAGAACAATCACCAAGTTGCAACATATGAGAGCAACCTAAGTTGCTTAGCACACTTTCTCACGTTAAAGCATTATAACATGGGCCTTGAATTTAGCAAAAAGAGATCAAATGTGTAGAAGTCCTAGATAAGCACGAATAGCTCAAACGACCACGCTAGACCTCATAACTGAACCAAAGTAGTTCATGAAACGATAGCCATAACTTCTAACTTAAGAGAACAATCACATAGTTGCAACATAATAGAGCAACTTAAGTTGCTTAGCACACATTCTCATGTCAAAGCGACATTACATGGGCCTTGAAGTTAGCAAAAAGAGATCACATGTGTAGAAGTCCTAGATTAGCACAGATAGCTCAAACGACCACGCTAGACCTCATAGCTCAACCAAAGTAGTTCTTGACGATTCACCGATAATCATAACTTCAAACTTAAGAGAACAGTGACCTTCTTGTAACATATGACACCAATCTAAGTTTCTTAGCACACTTTCTCAAGTCGAAGTGACATTAGATAGCCTTGAACTTAACAAAAAGAGATCTCATGTCTAGAAGTACTATATGAATACAGGCAGCTAAAAGGATCAAGCTACACATCACAACTCGACCAAAGTAGTTCGTTACGGCTCTCTGATAATCATAACTTTTAGCTTTTCAGAACAATCACTAAGTTCCAGCATATGAGAGCAACAAAAGTTGCTTAGCACACTTTGTCATGTCAATGCGACATTACCTTGCCTTGAACTTCGAAAAAGATATCACATGTGTAGAAGTCCTAGATAAGAACGAATAGCTCAGACGACCAAGCTAGACCTCATAACTCGACCAAACTAGTTCGTGACGGTTCACTGATAATCATAATTTCTAGCGTAAGAGAAAAATTACCAATTTGCAACATATGAGAGCAACCTAAGTTGCTTAGCACACTTTCTCATGTCAAAGCGACATTACATGGGCCTTAAAGTTAGCAAAAAGAGATCACATGTGTAGAACTCCAAGATTAGCATGGATAGCTCAAACGACCACGCTAGACCTCATAACTCAACCAAAATAGTTCTTGACGGTTCACCGATACTCATAACTTATAACTTAAGAGAACAATGACCTTCTTCTAACATATGAGACCAATCTAAGTTTCTTAGCACACTTTCTCAAGTCGAAGTGACATTAGATAGCCTTGAACTTAGCAAAAAGAGATCTCATGTCTAGAAGTACTATATGAATACGGGCTGCTGAAAGGAACAAGCTACACATCATAACTCGACCAAAGTAGTTCGTTACGGTTCACTGATAATCGAAACTTCTAGCGTCAGAGAACAATCACCAAGTTGCAACATATGAGAGCAACCTAAGTTGCTTAGCACACTTTCTCATGTTAAAGCATTATAGCATGGGCCTTGAATTTAGCAAAAAGAGATCAAATGTGTAGAAATCCTAGATAAGCACGAATAGCTCAAACGACCACGCTAGACCTCATAACTGAACCAAAGTAGTTCATGAAACGATAGCCATAACTTCTAACTTAAGAGAACAATCACATAGTTGCAACATAATAGAGCAACCTAAGTTGCTTAGCACACTTTCTCATGTCAAAGCGACATTACATGGGCCTTAATGTTAGCAAAAAGAGATCACATGTGTAGAACTCTAAGATTAGCACGGATATCTCAAACGACCACGCCAGACCTCATAACTCAACCAAAATAGTTCTTGACGGTTCACCGATACTCATAACTTATAACGTAAGAGAACAATGACCTTCTTGTATCATATGAGACCAATCTAAGTTTCTTAGCACACTTTCTCAAGTCGAAGTGACATTAGATAGCCTTGAACTTAGCAAAAAGAGATCTCATGTCTAGAAGTACTATACGAATACGGGCTGCTGAAAGGATCAAGCTACACATCATAACTCGACCAAAGTAGTTCGTTACGGTTCACTGATAATCGAAACTTCTAGCGTCAGAGAACAATCACCAAGTTGCAACATATGAGAGCAACCTAAGTTGCTTAGCACACTTTCTCATGTCAATGCGACATTACCTTGCCTTGAACTTCGAAAAAGATATCACATGTGTAGAAGTCCTAGATAAGAACGAATAGCTCAGACGACCAAGCTAGACCTCATAACTCGACCAAACTAGTTCGTGACGGTTCACTGATAATCATAATTTCTAGCGTAAGAGAAAAATTACCAATTTGCAACATATGAGAGCAACCTAAGTTGCTTAGCACACTTTCTCATGTCAAAGCGACATTACATGGGCCTTAAAATTAGCAAAAAGAGATCACATGTGTAGAACTCCAAGATTAGCATGGATAGCTCAAACGACCACGCTAGACCTCATAACTCAACCAAAATAGTTCTTGACGGTTCACCGATACTCATAACTTATAACTTAAGAGAACAATGACCTTCTTCTAACATATGAGACCAATCTAAGTTTCTTAGCACACTTTCTCAAGTCGAAGTGACATTAGATAGCCTTGAACTTAGCAAAAAGAGATCTCATGTCTAGAAGTACTATATGAATACGGGCTGCTGAAAGGAACAAGCTACACATCATAACTCGACCAAAGTAGTTCGTTACGGTTCACTGATAATCGAAACTTCTAGCGTCAGAGAACAATCACCAAGTTGCAACATATGAGAGCAACCTAAGTTGCTTAGCACACTTTCTCATGTTAAAGCATTATAGCATGGGCCTTGAATTTAGCAAAAAGAGATCAAATGTGTAGAAGTCCTAGATAAGCACGAATAGCTCAAACGACCACGCTAGACCTCATAACTGAACCAAAGTAGTTCATGAAACGATAGCCATAACTTCTAACTTAAGAGAACAATCACATAGTTGCAACATAATAGAGCAACCTAAGTTGCTTAGCACACTTTCTCATGTCAAAGCGACATTACGTGGGCCTTAATGTTAGCAAAAAGAGATCACATGTGTAGAACTCCAAGATTAGCACGGATAGCTCAAACGACCACGCCAGACCTCATAACTCAACCAAAATAGTTCTTGACGGTTCACCGATAATCATAACTTATAACTTAAGAGAACAATGACCTTCTTGTATCATATGAGACCAATCTAAGTTTCTTAGCACACTTTCTCAAGTCGAAGTGACATTAGATAGCCTTGAACTTAGCAAAAAGAGATCTCATGTCTAGAAGTACTATATGAATACGGGCTGCTGAAAGGATCAAGCTACACATCATAACTCGACCAAAGTAGTTCGTTACGGTTCACTGATAATCGAAACTTCTAGCGTCAGAGAACAATCACCAAGTTGCAACATATGAGAGCAACCTAAGTTGCTTAGCACACTTTCTCATGTTAAAGCATTATAACATGGGCCTTGAATTTAGCAAAAAGAGATCAAATGTGTAGAAGTCCTAGATAAGCACGAATAGCTCAAACGACCACGCTAGACCTCATAACTGAACCAAAGTATTTCATGAAACGATAGCCATAACTTCTAACTTAAGAGAACAATCACATAGTTGCAACATAATAGAGCAACCTAAGTTGCTTAGCACACATTCTCATGTCAAAGCGACATTACATGGGCCTTGAAGTTAGCAAAAAGAGATCACATGTGTAGAAGTCCTAGATTAGCACGGATAGCTCAAACGACCACGCTAGACCACATAACTCAACCAAAGTAGTTCTTGACGGTTCACCGATAATCATAACTTCTAACTTAAGAGAACAGTGACCTTCTTGTAACATATGACACCAATCTAAGTTTCTTAATACACTTTCTCAAGTCGAAGCGACATTAGATAGCCTTGAACTTAACAAAAAGAGATCTCATGTCTAGAAGTACTATATGAATACGGACAGCTAATAGGATCAAGCTACACATCATAACTCGACCAAAGTAGTTCGTTACGGTTCTCTGATAATCATAACTTTTAGCTTTTGAGAACAATCACCTAGTTCCAGCATATGAGAGGAACAAAAGTTGCTTAGCACACTTTGTCATGTCAATGCGACATTACCTTGCCTTGAACTTCGAAAAAGATATCACATGTGTAGAAGTCCTAGATAAGAACGAATAGCTCAGACGACCAAGCTAGACCTCATAACTCGACCAAACTAGTTCGTGACGGTTCACTAATAATCATAACTTCTAGTGTAAGAGAACAATCACCAATTTGCAACATATGAGAGCAACCTAAGTTGCTTAGCACACTTTCTCATGTCAAAGCGACATTACATGGGCCTTAAAGTTAGCAAAAAGAGATCACATGTGTAGAACTCCAAGATTAGCATGGATAGCTCAAACGACCACGCCAGACCTCATAACTCAACCAAAATAGTTCTTGACGGTTCACCGATAATCATAACTTATAACTTAAGAGAACAATGACCTTCTTGTAACGTATGAGACCAATCTAAGTTTCTTAGCACACTTTCTCAAGTCGAAGTGACATTAGATAGCCTTGAACTTAGCAAAAAGAGATCTCATGTCTAGAAGTACTATATGAATACGGGCTGCTGAAAGGATCAAGCTACACATCATAACTCGACCAAAGTAGTTCGTTACGGTTCACTGATAATCAAAACTTCTAGCGTCAGAGAACAATCACCAAGTTGCAACATATGAGAGCAACCTAAGTTCTTATCACACTTGCTCATGTTAAAGCATTATAACATGGGCCTTGAATTTAGCAAAAAGAGATCAAATGTGTAGAAGTCCTAGATAAGCACGAATAGCTCAAACGACCACGCTAGACCTCATAACTGAACCAAAGTAGTTCATGAAACGATAGCCATAACTTCTAAGTTAAGAGAACAATCACATAGTTGCAACATAATAGGCCTTGAAGTTAAAGCGACATAATAGGTTGCTTAGCACACTTTCTCATGTCAAAGCGACATTACATGGGCCTTGAAGTTAGCAAAAAGAGATCACATGTGTAGAACTCCAAGATTAGCATGGATAGCTCAAACGACCACGCCAGACCTCATAACTCAACCAAAATAGTTCTTGACGGTTCACCGATAATCATAACTTATAACTTAAGAGAACAATGACCTTCTTGCAACATATAAGACCAATCTAAGTTTCTTAGCACACTTTCTCAAGTCGAAGTGACATTAGATAGCCTTGAACTTAGCAAAAAGAGATATCATGTCTAGAAGTACTATATGAATACTGGCTGCTGAAAGGATCAAGCTACACAGCATAACTCGACCAAAGTAGTTCGTTACGTTTCAATGATAATCAAAACTTCTAGCGTCAGAGAACAATCACCAAGTTGCAACATATGAGAGCAACCTAAGTTGCTTAGCACACTTTCTCATGTTAAAGCGACATTACATGGGCCTTGAATTTAGCAAAAAGAGATCAAATGTGTAGAAGTCCTAGATAAGCACGAATAACTCAAACGACCACGCTAGACCTCATAACTGAACCAAAGTAGTTCATGAAACGATAACCATAACTTCTAACTTAAGAGAACAATCACATAGTTGCAACATAATAGAGCAACCTAAGTTGCTTAGCACACTTTCTCATGTCAAAGCGACATTACATGGGCCTTGAAGTTAGCAAAAAGAGATCGCATGTGTAGAAATCCTAGATTAGCACGGATAGCTCAAACGACCACGCCAGACCTCATAACTCAACCAAAATAGTTCTTGACGGTTCACCGATAATCATAACTTATAACTTAAGAGAACAATGACCTTCTTGTAACATATGAGACCAATCTAAGTTTCTTAGAACACCTTCTCAAGTCGAAGTGACATTAGATAGCCTTGAACTTAGCAAAAAGAGATCTCATGTCTAGAAGTACTATATGAATACGGGCTGCTGAAAGGATCAAGCTACACATCATAACTCGACCAAAGTAGTTCGTTACGGTTCGCTGATAATCAAAACTTCTAGCGTCAGAGAACAATCACCAAGTTGCAACATATGTGAGCAAACTAAGTTGCTTAGCACACTTTCTCATGTTAAAGGATTATAACATGGGCCTTGAATTTAGCAAAAAGAGATCAAATGTGTAGAAGTCCTAGATAAGCACGAATAGCTCAAACGACCACGCTAGACCTCATAACTGAACCAAAGTAGTTCATGAAACGATAGCCATAACTTCTAACTTAAGAGAACAATCAAATAGTTGCAACATAATAGAGCAACCTAAGTTGCTTAGCACACTTTCTCATGTCAAAGCGACATTACATGGGCCTTGAAGTTAGCAAAAAGAGATCACATGTGTAGAACTCCAGGATTAGCATGGATAGCTCAAACGACCACGCCAGACCTCATAACTCAACCAAAATAGTTCTTGACGGTTCACCGATAATCATAACTTATAACTTAAGAGAACAATGATCTTCTTGCAACATATAAGACCAATCTAAGTTTCTTAGCACACTTTCTCAAGTCGAAGTGACATTAGATAGCCTTGAACTTAGCAAAAAGAGATATCATGTCTAGAAGTACTATATGAATATTGGCTGCTGAAAGGATCAAGCTACACATCATAACTCGACCAAAGTAGTTCGTTACGGTTCAATGATAATCAAAACTTCTAGCGTCAGAGAACAATCACCAAGTTGCAACATATGAGAGCAACCTAAGTTGCTTAGCACACTTTCTCATGTTAAAGCGACATTACATGGGCCTTGAATTTAGCAAAAAGAGATCAAATGTGTAGAAGTCCTAGATAAGCACGAATAACTCAAACGACCACGCTAGACCTCATAACTGAACCAAAGTAGTTCATGAAACGATAGCCATAACTTCTAACTTAAGAGAACAATCACATAGTTGCAACATAATAGAGCAACCTAAGTTGCTTAGCACACTTTCTCATGTGAAAGCGACATTACATGGGCCTTGAAGTTAGCAAAAAGAGATCACATGTGCAGAACTCCAAGATTAGCATGGATAGCTCAAACGACCACGCCAGACCTCATAACTCAACCAAAATAGTTCTTGACGGTTCACCGATAATCATAACTTATAACTTAAGAGAACAATGACCTTCTTGCAACATATAAGACCAATCTAAGTTTCTTAGCACACTTTCTCAAGTCGAAGTGACATTACATAGCCTTGAACTTAGCAAAAAGAGATATCATGTCTAGAAGTACTATATGAATACTGGCTGCTGAAAGGATCAAGCTACACATCATAACTCGACCAAAGTAATTCGTTACGGTTCAATGATAATCAAAACTTCTAGCGTCAGAGAACAATCACCAAGTTGCAACATATGAGAGCAACCTAAGTTGCTTAGCACACTTTCTCATGTTAAAGCGACATTACATGGGCCTTGAATTTAGCAAAAAGAGATCAAATGTGTAGAAGTCCTAGATAAGCACGAATAACTCAAACGACCACGCTAGACCTCATAACTGAACCAAAGTAGTTCATGAAACGATAACCATAACTTCTAACTTAAGAGAACAATCACATAGTTGCAACATAATAGAGCAACCTAAGTTGCTTAGCACACTTTCTCATGTCAAAGCGACATTACATGGGCCTTGAAGTTAGCAAAAAGAGATCGCATGTGTAGAAGTCCAAGATTAGCACGGATAGCTCAAACGACCACGCCAGACCTCATAACTCAACCAAAATAGTTCTTGACGGTTCACCGATAATCATAACTTATAACTTAAGAGAACAATGACCTTCTTGTAACATATAAGACCAATCTAAGTTTCTTAGAACACTTTCTCAAGTCGAAGTGACATTAGATAGCCTTGAACTTAGCAAAAAGAGATCTCATGTCTAGAAGTACTATATGAATACGGGCTGCTGAAAGGATCAGGCTACACATCATAACTCGACCAAAGTAGTTCGTTACGGTTCGCTGATAATCAAAACTTCTAGCGTCAGAGAACAATCACCAAGTTGCAACATATGTGAGCAACCTAATTTGCTTAGCACACTTTCTCATGTTAAAGGATTATAACATGGGCCTTGAATTTAGCAAAAAGAGATCAAATGTGTAGAAGTCCTAGATAAGCACGAATAGCTCAAACGACTACGCTAGACCTCATAACTGAACCAAAGTAGTTCATGAAACGATAGCCATAACTTCTAACTTAAGAGAACAATCACATAGTTGCAACATAATAGAGCAACCTAAGTTGCTTAGCACACTTTCTCATGTCAAAGCGACATTACATGGGCCTTGAAGTTAACAAAAAGAGATCACATGTGTAGAACTCCAAGATTAGCACGGATAGCTCAAACGACCACGCCAGACCTCATAACTCAACCAAAATAGTTCTTGATGGTTCACCGATAATCATAACTTATAACTTAAGAGAACAATGACTTTCTTGCAACATATGAGACCAATCTAAGTTTCTTAGCACACTTTATCAAGTCGAAGTGACATTAGATAGCCTTGAACTTAGCAAAAAGAGATCTCATGTCTAGAAGTACTATATGAATACGGGCTGCTGAAAGGAACAAGCTACACATCATAACTCGACCAAAGTAGTTCGTTACGGTTCACTGATAATCAAAACTTCTAGCGTCAGAGAACAATCACCAAGTTGCAACATATGAGAGCAACCTAAGTTGCTTAGCACACTTTCTCACGTTAAAGCATTATAACATGGGCCTTGAATTTAGCAAAAAGAGATTAAATGTGTAGAAGTCCTAGATAAGCACGAATAGCTCAAACGACCACGCTAGACCTCATAACTGAACCAAAGTAGTTCATGAAACGATAGCCATAACTTCTAACTTAAGAGAACAATCACATAGTTGCAACATAATAGAGCAACTTAAGTTGCTTAGCACACATTCTCATGTCAAAGCGACATTACATGGGCCTTGAAGTTAGCAAAAAGAGATCACATGTGTAGAAGTCCTAGATTAGCACAGATAGCTCAAACGACCACGCTAGACCTCATAGCTCAACCAAAGTAGTTCTTGACTGTTCACCGATAATCATAACTTCAAACTTAAGAGAACAGTGACCTTCTTGTAACATATGACACCAATCTAAGTTTCTTAGCACACTTTCTCAAGTCGAAGTGACATTAGATAGCCTTGAACTTAACAAAAAGAGATCTCATGTCTAGAAGTACTATATGAATACAGGCAGCTAAAAGGATCAAGCTACACATCACAACTCGACCAAAGTAGTTCGTTACGGCTCTCTGATAATCATAACTTTTAGCTTTTCAGAACAATCACTAAGTTCCAGCATATGAGAGCAACAAAAGTTGCTTAGCACACTTTGTCATGTCAATGCGACATTACCTTGCCTTGAACTTCGAAAAAGATATCACATGTGTAGAAGTCCTAGATAAGAACGAATAGCTCAGACGACCAAGCTAGACCTCATAACTCGACCAAACTAGTTCGTGACGGTTCACTGATAATCATAATTTCTAGCGTAAGAGAAAAATTACCAATTTGCAACATATGAGAGCAACCTAAGTTGCTTAGCACACTTTCTCATGTCAAAGCGACATTACATGGGCCTTAAAGTTAGCAAAAAGAGATCACATGTGTAGAACTCCAAGATTAGCATGGATAGCTCAAACGACCACGCTAGACCTCATAACTCAACCAAAATAGTTCTTGACGATTCACCGATACTCATAACTTATAACTTAAGAGAACAATGACCTTCTTCTAACATATGAGACCAATCTAAGTTTCTTAGCACACTTTCTCAAGTCGAAGTGACATTAGATAGCCTTGAACTTAGCAAAAAGAGATCTCATGTCTAGAAGTACTATATGAATACGGGCTGCTGAAAGGAACAAGCTACACATCATAACTCGACCAAAGTAGTTCGTTACGGTTCACTGATAATCGAAACTTCTAGCGTCAGAGAACAATCACCAAGTTGCAACATATGAGAGCAACCTAAGTTGCTTAGCACACTTTCTCATGTTAAAGCATTATAGCATGGGCCTTGAATTTAGCAAAAAGAGATCAAATGTGTAGAAGTCCTAGATAAGCACGAATAGCTCAAACGACCACGCTAGACCTCATAACTGAACCAAAGTAGTTCATGAAACGATAGCCATAACTTCTAACTTAAGAGAACAATCACATAGTTGCAACATAATAGAGCAACCTAAGTTGCTTAGCACACTTTCTCATGTCAAAGCGACATTACATGGGCCTTAATGTTAGCAAAAAGAGATCACATGTGTAGAACTCTAAGATTAGCACGGATATCTCAAACGACCACGCCAGACCTCATAACTCAACCAAAATAGTTCTTGACGGTTCACCGATACTCATAACTTATAACGTAAGAGAACAATGACCTTCTTGTATCATATGAGACCAATCTAAGTTTCTTAGCACACTTTCTCAAGTCGAAGTGACATTAGATAGCCTTGAACTTAGCAAAAAGAGATCTCATGTCTAGAAGTACTATATGAATACGGGCTGCTGAAAGGATCAAGCTACACATCATAACTCGACCAAAGTAGTTCGTTACGGTTCACTGATAATCGAAACTTCTAGCGTCAGAGAACAATCACCAAGTTGCAACATATGAGAGCAACCTAAGTTGCTTAGCACACTTTCTCATGTCAATGCGACATTACCTTGCCTTGAACTTCGAAAAAGATATCACATGTGTAGAAGTCCTAGATAAGAACGAATAGCTCAGACGACCAAGCTAGACCTCATAACTCGACCAAACTAGTTCGTGACGGTTCACTGATAATCATAATTTCTAGCGTAAGAGAAAAAATTACCAATTTGCAACATATGAGAGCAACCTAAGTTGCTTAGCACACTTTCTCATGTCAAAGTCGACATTACATGGGCCTTAAAGTTAGCAAAAAGAGATCACATGTGTAGAACTCCAAGATTAGCATGGATAGCTCAAACGACCACGCTAGACCTCATAACTCAACCAAAATAGTTCTTGACGGTTTCACCGATACTCATAACTTATAACTTAAGAGAACAATGACCTTCTTCTAACATATGAGACCAATCTAAGTTTCTTAGCACACTTTCTCAAGTCGAAGTGACATTAGATAGCCTTGAACTTAGCAAAAAGAGATCTCATGTCTAGAAGTACTATATGAATACGGGCTGCTGAAAGGAACAAGCTACACATCATAACTCGACCAAAGTAGTTCGTTACGGTTCACTGATAATCGAAACTTCTAGCGTCAGAGAACAATCACCAAGTTGCAACATATGAGAGCAACCTAAGTTGCTTAGCACACTTTCTCATGTTAAAGCATTATAGCATGGGCCTTGAATTTAGCAAAAAGAGATCAAATGTGTAGAAGTCCTAGATAAGCACGAATAGCTCAAACGACCACGCTAGACCTCATAACTGAACCAAAGTAGTTCATGAAACGATAGCCATAACTTCTAACTTAAGAGAACAATCACATAGTTGCAACATAATAGAGCAACCTAAGTTGCTTAGCACACTTTCTCATGTCAAAGCGACATTACGTGGGCCTTAATGTTAGCAAAAAGAGATCACATGTGTAAAACTCCAAGATTAGCACGGATATCTCAAACGACCACGCCAGACCTCATAACTCAACCAAAATAGTTCTTGACGGTTCACCGATACTCATAACTTATAACGTAAGAGAACAATGACCTTCTTGTATCATATGAGACCAATCTAAGTTTCTTAGCACACTTTCTCAAGTCGAAGTGACATTAGATAGCCTTGAACTTAGCAAAAAGAGATCTCATGTCTAGAAGTACTATATGAATACGGGCTGCTGAAAGGATCAAGCTACACATCATAACTCGACCAAAGTAGTTCGTTACGGTTCACTGATAATCGAAACTTCTAGCGTCAGAGAACAATCACCAAGTTGCAACATATGAGAGCAACCTAAGTTGCTTAGCACACTTTCTCATGTCAATGCGGACATTACCTTGCCTTGAACTTCGAAAAAGATATCACATGTGTAGAAGTCCTAGATAGAACGAATAGCTCAGACGACCAAGCTAGACCTCATAACTCGACCAAACTAGTTCGTGACGGTTCACTGATAATCATAATTTCTAGCGTAAGAGAAAAATTACCAATTTGCAACATATGAGAGCAACCTAAGTTGCTTAGCACACTTTCTCATGTCAAAGCGACATTACATGGGCCTTAAAGTTAGCAAAAAGAGATCACATGTGTAGAACTCCAAGATTAGCATGGATAGCTCAAACGACCACGCTAGACCTCATAACTCAACCAAAATAGTTCTTGACGGTTCACCGATACTCATAACTTATAACTTAAGAGAACAATGACCTTCTTCTAACATATGAGGACCAATCTAAGTTTCTTAGCACACTTTCTCAAGTCGAAGTGACATTAGATAGCCTTGAACTTAGCAAAAAGAGATCTCATGTCTAGAAGTACTATATGAATACGGGCTGCTGAAAGGAACAAGCTACACATCATAACTCGACCAAAGTAGTTCGTTACGGTTCACTGATAATCGAAACTTCTAGCGGTCAGAGAACAATCACCAAGTTGCAACATATGAGAGCAACCTAAGTTGCTTAGCACACTTTCTCATGTTAAAGCATTATAGCATGGGCCTTGAATTTAGCAAAAGAGATCAAATGTGTAGAAGTCCTAGATAAGCACGAATAGCTCAAACGACCACGCTAGACCTCATAACTGAACCAAAGTAGTTCATGAAACGATAGCCCATAACTTCTAACTTAAGAGAACAATCACATAGTTGCAACATAATAGAGCAACCTAAGTTGCTTAGCACACTTTCTCATGTCAAAGCGACATTACGTGGGCCTTAATGTTAGCAAAAAGAGATCACATGTGTAAAACTCCAAGATTAGCACGGATAGCTCAAACGACCACGCCAGACCTCATAACTCAACCAAAATAGTTCTTGACGGTTCACCGATAATCATAACTTATAACTTAAGAGAACAATGACCTTCTTGTATCATATGAGACCAATCTAAGTTTCTTAGCACACTTTCTCAAGTCGAAGTGACATTAGATAGCCTTGAACTTAGCAAAAAAGAGATCTCATGTCTAGAAGTACTATATGAATACGGGCTGCTGAAAGGATCAAGCTACACATCATAACTCGACCAAAGTAGTTCGTTACGGTTCACTGATAATCGAAACTTCTAGCGTCAGAGAACAATCACCAAGTTGCAACATATGAGAGCAACCTAAGTTGCTTAGCACACTTTCTCATGTTAAAGCATTATAACATGGGCCTTGGAATTTAGCAAAAAGAGATCAAATGTGTAGAAGTCCTAGATAAGCACGAATAGCTCAAACGACCACGCTAGACCTCATAACTGAACCAAAGTATTTCATGAAACGATAGCCATAACTTCTAACTTAAGAGAACAATCACATAGTTGCAACATAATAGAGCAACCTAAGTTGCTTAGCACACATTCTCATGTCAAAGCGACATTACATGGGCCTTGAAGTTAGCAAAAAGAGATCACATGTGTAGAAGTCCTAGATTAGCACGGATAGCTCAAACGACCACGCTAGACCACATAACTCAACCAAAGTAGTTCTTGACGGGTTCACCGATAATCATAACTTCTAACTTAAGAGAACAGTGACCTTCTTGTAACATATGACACCAATCTAAGTTTCTTAATACACTTTCTCAAGTCGAAGCGACATTAGATAGCCTTGAACTTAACAAAAGAGATCTCATGTCTAGAAGTACTATATGAATACGGACAGCTAATAGGATCAAGCTACACATCATAACTCGACCAAAGTAGTTCGTTACGGTTCTCTGATAATCATAACTTTTAGCTTTTGAGAACAATCACCTAGTTCCAGCATATGAGAGGAACAAAAGTTGCTTAGCACACTTTGTCATGTCAATGCGACATTACCTTGCCTTGAACTTCGAAAAAGATATCACATGTGTAGAAGTCCTAGATAAGAACGAATAGCTCAGACGACCAAGCTAGACCTCATAACTCGACCCAAACTAGTTCGTGACGTTCACTAATAATCATAACTTCTAGTGTAAGAGAACAATCACCAATTTGCAACATATGAGAGCAACCTAAGTTGCTTAGCACACTTTCTCATGTCAAAGCGACATTACATGGCCTTAAAGTTAGCAAAAAGAGATCACATGTGTAGAACTCCAAGATTAGCATGGATAGCTCAAACGACCACGCCAGACATCATAACTCAACCAAAATAGTTCTTGACGGTTCACCGATAATCATAACTTATAACTTAAGAGAACAATGACCTTCTTGTAACGTATGAGACCAATCTAAGTTTCTTAGCACACTTTCTCAAGTCGAAGTGACATTAGATAGCCTTGAACTTAGCAAAAAGAGATCTCATGTCTAGAAGTACTATATGAATACGGGCTGCTGAAAGGATCAAGCTACACATCATAACTCGACCAAAGTAGTTCGTTACGGTTCACTGATAATCAAAACTTTCTAGCGTCAGAGAACAATCACCAAGTTGCAACATATGAGAGCAACCTAAGTTCTTATCACACTTGCTCATGTTTAAAGCATTATAACATGGGCCTTGAATTTAGCCAAAAAGAGATCAAATGTGTAGAAGTCCTAGATAAGCACGAATAGCTCAAACGACCACGCTAGACCTCATAACTGAACCAAAGTAGTGTTCATGAAACGATAGCCATAACTTCTAACTTAAGAGAACAATCACATAGTTGCAACATAATAGAGCAACCTAAGTTGCTTAGCACACTTTCTCCATGTCAAAGCGACATTACGTGGGCCTTAATGTTAGCAAAAAGAGATCACATGTGTAAAACTCCAAGATTAGCACGGATAGCTCAAACGACCACGCCAGACCTCATAACTCAACCAAAATAGTTCTTGACGGGTTCACCGATAATCATAACTTATAACTTAAGAGAACAATGACCTTCTTGTATCATATGAGACCAATCTAAGTTTCTTAGCACACTTTCTCAAGTCGACAGTGACATTAGATAGCCTTGAACTTAGCAAAAGAGATCTCATG
>JAKUCM010005747.1:0-26860 GCA_023374145.1 Lepidium sativum
ATCCTGCATAAGAACAGCACCAATACCAACACCAGATGCATCACATTCGATTTCAAAAGTTTAATAAAATCTAGAAGAGATAAGATAAGAGTGTTAGTAAGCTTCTCTTTAAGGCTCTGAAATGCATTCTCTTTAGCTTGTTTAATGCCTCTAATTGGTGGCAGTCCCAGCGGATTATCTTCAGGAAAAACATCTTGAAAATTCTGCAAAAGAGTAAGAATACTACTCGGCACAGCCGGTTCCAGTTCAGTTAGATTAAACAAATTCTCATTTGAAACCATCATAAGGTTAGGTGATTCACTCCCTTCTGTCCTTGTCTTGGATTGTTTTGATGGCTGGTTTTGCAGTGGCTTCTTTTTCATGCTGAGTTGATCTAGATAGACCTCATGAGGTGCCATTGGAGCTAGGATAATCTTTCTGCCCTTGTACTCAAAACTATGACGGTTTGTGAAACCATCATGAATAACTCTCCGGTCTGATTGACATGATCTTCCTAACAAGATGTGACTAGCTTCCAAAGGTGCAATGTCACAGAGAATTTCGTCTTCATACTTGCCAATAGTCAAAGACACCTTAATTTGCTTACTCACAGCAAGCTCACCCTCATCATTCAACCATTGCAACTTATACGGCCTTGGGTGAGATATTTCCATCAAACCGAGCTTCTGAACCATGGTTTGGCTAGCAACATTGATACAGCTACCTCCGTCTATGATAAGACTGCACACTTTATCATTGATCACACACCGAGTATGGAACAAATTTTCCCTTTGTTGTTGTTCCGTATTCTTGGTCATGACACTTAAAGCTCTTATTGTCACAAAAAGAGGACCTTTTGGTGGTTCCACAACCTCAACATCTGTCAGCTCATCAAGCTTTTCTTCCTCAGATTCGAACTCTCCATCAGCTTGAAGTATCATAACCCTATTGTTGGGGCAGTCACTCGCATAATGCCCTAACCCATGACACTTAAAACACTTGAGGTCTCTAGCTCTGAGGTTAGACTTGGCTGGTTCTTTCAACTCTTTGGAAACATTTAGTTTAGATTCCCTTAAGTGTGACAACTTCTCCTCAGTCTTGACACTTGATTTGAAATCCTTGTGAACACCAAACTTTGAGTCTTTTTGTGTAACTCGATCTGTTGGAACCATAACTCGATCGAGTTCCCTTCCTCTTAAGTTGCTTTTCAAACATAACAGCCTTATGGAACAATTCCTCCAACTCCACGTAATGGTGAACCTCCAAAAGATCAATTATGTCTCTGTTAAGTCCTCCCATGAATCTGGACATTGTAGCCTCACTATCCTCATGAATATCTGCCCTGGCCATAAGAGTTTCCATCTCCTTGTAGTATTCTTCCACAGATTTGGTACCTTGTACCAGATTTCTCAACTTGAAGTGTAGCTCTCTGTGGTAATGACTTGGAACAAACCTTTTCCTCATAAGTACTTTCATTTGGCGCCATGTATCAATTGGAAAGTCTCCAATACGTCTTCTAGTAGTGACCAATTGATCCCACCAGCTGAGAGCATAGTCATGGAACTCCATGGCTGCTATCTTGACTCAGTTTTCCTCTGTGTACTCTTGACAATTAAGGACGAGCTCAATCTTCTTCTCCCAATCCAAATAAGCGTCTGGATCATTAGTACCATGAAATGGAGGAATCCGGATTTTTAACCCAGCCATATTATCCCTAGGAGTTGTTCTTTCTTCATGTCCATGTCTGTGCCTCCTTTGACTAGAACGAGATGATGAGTAGTAATCTAGAGCTTCTTGCAAATCTTCAGCCGCTCTAGAGTTAACAGGGACTTGTTCATGCTCAGTTGTAGCTCGTTCTTGCCTGAAAGCTTCTAGTTTTTCATCCATTATTTTGGACAAGGTTGTTGTAAGAGCCTCTAATAGAAGTTTGTTGCTTGGACCACCTTCTTCCTCATCTCCTGTCATGTTCCTACAAGAAATCAAAAGACAACAAGTAATCTAGTCCAACAAATAACTTTAAAACTTCAGAGAATTAGATCTAAGACAAAGTACTCTTAGAATACTAAAAGACACTTTAGAAACTGCAGCAAGTAATCAAGAATACCAAGAGTCTTGTCAAAATTCGAGAGCTTTTACCAGCAGCTAATAAAACAAACTTAGATCTAACAGAAACAGACTTATAACTATCAGATTTAGGCTTAGATCTAACAGTTTAACAAATCAGAAAATGATTAAAGAGAAAAACGGAAAATTTTCGCAAAAGTTCAAAAAGGAATATGAAGAGTTTTCGATACAACCTTACTTGAATCGGCTCTGATACCACATGATACACTCCTACAGTGGGTTAGGAGTATCCGGGAAAGAATCCAAGTGGTTGTAAACACCCAAGAGTGTGAAACACGAAACTGGAAACCGAAGAGTCACGTTTTGAGGTGAAGAACGAAATCAATCTTACAAACAACTCGGATTGAATTGAAATTTTAGCAGCGGAAATAAGACTGGACGGTAAGACTTGTGACAAAGTTTGAGACGATTCTATGGAGGGACGAAGGAGATACAATGGTGAAGATGAACGGTCGTTTTAGAGCACTAAATGGATCGATTTGAACTATCAAGAGGGATGAAGAACTCTTGATCTTCAGCTTGAATTCACCCAGGATATGACACACGAGGGCAAAATCCAAGTTGTATGGATATTACACACCATACACATCAAACAAGTGAGGGAAATGTTTTAGAATAAAATGTATGATAAAATGAAAGGAACTAGGGTTCAACATACTTATAGGAAAGCTAAGCCACAAAATGGGCTTTTGAAAAGAGTGGACTGAAAGTACAAAAGCCCAAAACATAAAACAAAAGAAGTCCACTTAAAGCCTTAATCGAATTAGTCTTCCCTTTCCCTTTCTAAGCATGTTGTCTAAGAGGATAGATGAATAAGTGTATCCAACATTGTCTCATTAAAAACCTTGTCTAGAAAACCCATGGGGATAAAACTAGACGAAGGGAAAAAGAGTGCAAGTGTATACACCTCTCTTAGACAACCCTTAGCTAGCTTAAATCACAACCAATGTGGTTGGATTAGCTATGGTGCTAAGGTTGCTTTCAGCCTGATTGAGCATTATGCCAATGGCTTGTTGAAGTCTTTGTGTCTTAGCTCTTGTCATTGATCCATTTGGTACGTCCATAGCTTGTTCTAACTCCTCTGGTCCAAGTTCCTCAAACTCTTCTTGTTCCGTTTCAAGCTGCTTGTCCATTCTTATATCAGCATTGGTTGACAAAAGAACTAAAATCCTTTATAACATGACCTGCAACGAGTGTGGTATTTGAAACAACACAATCTCCACATGAAACAACATTGTCTGCAACTAAAAGTACAAGTTCTCAACATGAAACTCAGCTGATGGAATGTACAACATCTCCACTTTAAATAAAAGCAACAACTCCACCATCACCTTTTAAGAATTCGAAGAAGCTATTACCATCATCACATGTTCGCTGATTTCCGGTATGATATTTACATTCTTAAGTATGTTTCTGGTTTTGGTTGGTCAGATTTTTAATATAAGTTCTACATATATGCAGCGTAAAAGAATAGAAGGAAATCAGAAGTGTAAACTCATGGATATAAGCAAGAAAAAGAGGGTAGTTTCAGAAGGACGATGGGCTTCAATGCAGTTAAGGTTTGGGTGGATCTCGTGAAGGTCAACGATGTTGCAGTTTGGAAGTCTTGTACTGAAATCGAGTACATGCAAGATGCATTAGGGACTGTTGTAGCATGGTCGGAGGAGAAAGTGATTATGCTTTGAACTCATATACTAAGATATCGTAAGACTGTAATGTTGTAGTATTTTGGATGGTTTGGATTTAATTAGGAACTTGGGAGTCTTTTGGATGTGAAAACATGTATCGATTGATGTCTTTTGATGTTTAATATATAATATAATTGGAATCACATTGAATTTTTAATGTGTTTAATGCACTAGTTGAGATTGATTATGATATAAAGTGTATCAGGAAGAACCAGAGAAAGCGTACCAAATATTTTACCATTCGTAATACCTCAAAGCTCAATACTATTGTCACAAATTTAATAATTAGAGCACAGAAGTATTGTTACAATACACCAAAGGAATAATGCTACAATACTATATACAATAACGTCAAAGTAATGTTACGAAAACATATTTTACAACAATGCAATAAAGCTACAGTAAGATGTATAGTGGCGTGTAACAAGTGTAATTATATATAATTTAATAGAGTATATAATATGCTATCATAGAGTAGGATATATAGCAAATAAAAAAGTGCTATTATATATATTGAACCTATTATAGCTCCCACAGTAATAGTACGAATGCACTATAGAATACGTATAATAGCGTTTATCCTAAGCTAATAATGTCCATATTTCTTGTAGTGTATAAGCCTACATTATAGAACTATATATTCTGATCATTTTTTGGAATCAATTTACTATTCCGATGAACATGTACCATCTTCCATCAATTTAAACATACTTTGTATCAAATGTGTGCTAATTTTTCCTCTATACTCTCACTCAACGTGCAATATGTTGAAATTATCAAGTCGACATTGGAAAAAGAATATTGGGATATGCTGAGGAATTTATAGTTCTGCCCTCTCATGAGAATAGGTAATCACACCTTTTCAGTTAAGTTTTTTCACCGTATCATGTCTAGTTAGCTACTAATAGAGAAGACGTACGAGCTTTGTTGGATGTATGCTAGAAAACCATTAAGTACGCCATTCAATAATTTGCAATGGTAACATGATTCAATTGTGAGAAGACCACATACTATCACTACAAAAATTATTGTTATTGATAATATATTATGAAAACGTGAAAACGTGTTTCACAAGTGTTATGGTAGCTTATTACTTGATTTTTGTATATGTATAGTAGCGTTTTTTTTTTTTTTTGTCAAATAGTCTACTGGTTTTTAAATCCCCTCCTACTATTGCAGGTAAGGGGTTCGATCTCTGGTGCCTTGAGGATTTGTAAAGTAACTACACCACTGGGTCACCTGTCCTCGGCATATGTATAGTAGCGTTTAGTAAAGGGTAATCCTATATATAGCAGCCGGAAGCTAAAATCACTTTGGATGGAATTTTTTGTAACACTTAGTATTTTTCTTCTAAAAATTGTTTGCCGTTTGCTATATTAGAGCATTTGTAACGGGCCTCTTACAAGGTTTTTAAAAACGGATCTTAGGTTATAAATGAATATAATAGTGGGTTGTTGGGCCTTTTAAATGAAGAAGCATCTCTTATTTTAGGATTTTAAGGACCGAGTTCTTAGCCACGTGTTGGCTGTAGATTGGTGCGTGATGTTGAGTGTATTTACACTTGTGACCAAGAAATTCATTTCGCGATAGAACCAAAAAAGAAGAAGGAAGAGGCGATTGAGAGTGCTCCGAGAGGCGATTAGGGTTCTTCATTTTCAGAGGTAAATCGAAGCAATCTTCCTGGTTTTCTTTGATTTTGATTAGCGTAGGTTGTTATATGGCATTGTATGGGGTTTATTTGTCGCGTTTGAGGGGAAATAGGGTTCGAAAATTTGGGGATCTAGGGTTTCAATTTTTTAGGGATTTTTGGTTTGCATGTTAGGGGGGTTATAGGGCTCGATTTTCTCTGATTTCGTTTATATGGTTTTAGGGTTCGCGTGTTGGCGTTTTGATTTGAAATCAAAATTCTTAAATCTTTGGTATGCTTTCCGATTTCGTCGAAGTTTGTCACCTTGTTCTTAATTGATGTTTTTTGTTCCAGTTTTTCATGTCTGTGTATAAGAGTGATTTATAGGTTGATTTTTCTGGTGATGATTTGTCTTTCGTGCCTGTTTAGGGTTTGATGTGTTTAGATGATGGTTCATATACTTTTCTGTATTACTGATAGTTTGATTAAAGGTTTCAGCAGGATTAAGATTTTATGCTTCACAAAAATAATGGATCCCATTTCATATGTAATCATGCAACATAAAGGTATCTCTATGTATATAGGACTGTAGATCACTAGGGCCAGTATCATAATAGTCCATATCATTGAGGTTATGATAGGAGAAACCATTTATGTTGTCTGCCAAAATATCACGTAAGCATTTCAAAAATTTTGATACAATTTAAGTTCATGCACCTAGTTAACGAAATTTGTTTCCTAATGCTTCTAAATTAGTCACTATATACTTGTTTGGTTGACACGAGTTTTTGATTAGTATGATATCGGAATTGACAGTTGTCTAAATCTTTCACAAATACCCAATAAGATTTTTATTGGTTGAGTTTGTTCAGATTACTCTATGGTTTGATACGAGAAAGCAAGTTAAAACCGCATAAAGTATAAAACTTGAAACGAACAAATTGTAGATCAATCTATGCAAGAGAGGTTTAGATGTTTGAAGTGAAACCATCAGCTTCTGTGATAATGATTAGCTTTAAATAATGTGGACTTTATCAGGTTTCTGTTTTTTATCAGAAACAAAAGAATTGATTTTAGTGATGGTTGCATCTGTCTCAAATGTGAGATTGATGCGATGTGTAGTCTTTTATTTGTGTTTTGTCAAAATTATCAAGTTGCTGAATTTCATTTCTTTTCTAGTCAAGATGCTGATAATTGTGTTTATGTCCTGTGATATATCATATAGATGGAGATGCAAGGTCTATTAAACTTTGATTTGGATCATGACCCTGTTGATCAATCTATATTGGTGTGGCAACATGAGCATAGATCAGCTACCGAGAGGTAGGCAAAACTAAAGATCATTGATTATATGTTTATTATTGGCTGTAACAATGACTTACCTTTGGACTTATTATAAAAATCATTAGGTATTGGAATATCATCCTCAGATGTTGGAGGACTACCTTCGTGGTGGTGATCAGCTTAGCTTCATGTACCCGAGGTTAGCTTCATGTACTTCGTAGACATCATTCTTCTTTACATAATCTCTGTCTAGGTTAGCTTCATGTACTTCATAGATATTGTGTGTCGCAGATAGAGAGAGTTAATTAATAGAAGGCAGTAATAAATTAACCACTATAAAACTTTTACACGTAGTAGTTGTTAATTAATAGAAATCAATTGACCACAAGAAAACTTTTACACGTAGTAGTTGTTAATTAATATAAAACAGTAAACCATTTATGTTCAATCCTTAAATGTTCAATTAAGAGATAGATATATGTCACTTTCAATTAAACACTTGTGTCAATTAAAACACTTGAGAACACGCAGAGACATCTTTAGTAGGTAGACACAATTGAATTGGAATTAAAACACTTGTAATGTTCTCAATATATACTCCTTTGTGTTCCTACTAGAGAAACACAGAGACATCTTTAAAAATGAGTTCAAACCAAGGTTTTATGAGTCTTTTAAACAGTCAAAGTACATTTGAACTAGGATCACCAGAAGTTCTCTTCTGTAGTAGCCAGAGTCAAGATGACTCTGTGGTCAGTCAAAGGAGGAAGTGGAGCCCTCAAGAGGATGTAATCCTCATAGGGGCTTGGCTGAACACGAGCAAGGATGCTGTGGTAGGTAATGAGCAGAGAAGTGGTACATTTTGGAAGAGGATCCAAGACTACTACAACTCGGCTACGAAGAAGAAGAAGACTGCTAAAGAACATGAACTGGGAAAGCTTGCAGAGCTGCTGGAAAGAAAAGAGAGAATCTCTAAGAATAACCTACTCCAGACTTTATTAAACAAGAAGGAGCCACTAACAGAGATGGAGTTAAACCTTAAGCTCAAGCTAATGTCTGCTTTTTTTGTGAAAATGATGGTATGTTGAGCTGGAACTTTGGTTTATTTTGGTAGTCTTTTGATTTGCCTTATGATCTTTTTTCTGTTTTTCAGGTAAAGTACAAGGAAGACAAAAGCTGATGGCAGTCACGGGTTTGTATTCTCTTTTGGATTTTACTGTCACGGGTTTGTTGTTGCTATATCATCTCTTTATAAGTTAGTTTGTGTTTGGGGATCTAGGGTAGTATCTTTGCAATTTCGTTTGCAGTTCTTTGTACTAAAAACATGTAAAATCCTCTATACTCTACTGTCTTCTTGTTTAAGGTATTTTTTCATAACAACTTAATGTATCTTTAATGATATATAAATGATGTTTAAGGTATTGTTTCTTCTTTCTCCTTATAACACGTTTTTGTTTCTGTTTTCATGCGATCAAGTATAGGCTAAAACAGCCTCAACAAATTGGTCTTTGTAAATTTAGTCACTTTAGATTGTAAGGGAGTTTCTTTAATCAATTGCAGAGAATAGTTTGAATGTTGAATCCTTAATGGAGCTTACAAAAGTAGGAGTAGATGAGATTAGATACAGATCATTTTTGAGTTTGAATTTGGGGACAAATATGAACTTAAATATTATAAATTTCAGAAAGAAAAAAATCACATTCATTATATAAGCATATAATCTATTATGTCATTACTTCTATATGATAGTACTTTCTTGGTTTTAAATGTTAAAACTATATTAATGTACTTCTCTAACAATATCCCATCTCATAGTACAATAATAATAGCAAATATTGATTGATAGAATATACGTTTTAGTTGGTGGTTATATAATAAATTCATTCTGGAATTATAATTCTTAACTGATTCAACAATGTATTACAAAACTAAATAATTGAAAACCGATAGATTGAGTTAGTTACGCCAAAAATTCTTTGTAATAGGTTATTAGTCAATAATCACAAAATTTAGATTATTAATCTACATTTTCCTAAATCACTTGTGTACTAATCTGAATTGTTATTAGTGGTTCCGGAAGAGGACACATATAAGTGCACACATAAAAATGTCCTCATCTTCGACCGATGACCTTGACCGAAGATTAGATGAACCTTTAGAAGACGCTTTTGAAGATACGTTCAACAGCATAGATGAAGCTCGAGGAAAAAAACAGAGGAAACATGCTTACATAGAACGGAAACGCGAGGAAGGCCACATCCGTTTATGGAATGACTACTTCAGCGAGGATCCAACATATCCGAGTCATTTATTCAGACGCCGTTTCCGCATGAACAGACCATTATTCATGCTATTGTCGATGGCCTCTCGGAAAATGTTCGCTTCTTTCAACAAAGAAGAGATGCGGTAGGAAGGTTTGGCCTCTCAGCACTACAAAAGTGTACAGCAGCTATTCGTATGCTTGGTTATGGTTTTCCGGCTGACGCGGTTGACGAATATCTCCGACTCAATATTGGAGAGATACGCGGGTTTCCAGGGATGATAGGGAGCATTGATTGTATGCATTGGGAGTGGAAAAATTGCCTAACCTCTTGGAAAGGACAGTACACCCGTGGATCAGGAAAGCCTACAATTGTCTTAGAGGCTGTAGCATCACAAGATCTATGGATATGGCACGCTTTTTTTGGTCCTCCAGGAACCTTAAACGATATTAACATCCTCGATCGATCACCTGTTTTCGATGACATCATACACGGTCGAGCTCCAAGGGTACAATACATGGTCAACGGACACACGTACGATTTGCCGTATTACCTCACAGACGGTATATATCCAAAATGGCATACATTTATCCAATTTATCTCACTCCCTCAAGGTCCTAAAGCGGAGTTGTTTGCTAAGGTTCAAGAAGCAACCCGAAAAGATGTGGAGCGTGCTTTTGGAGTATTGCAAGCTCGATTTGCGATTGTGAAAAACCCCGCTCTTATATGGGACAAGGAAAAAATCGGGAAGATTATGAGAACATGTATCATAATCCACAATATGATAGTGGAAAATGAGCGAGATGGATACACTCAGTATGATACATCTGAATTTGAAGAGGGAGACGTATCCAGAAGTTCTCGGGTGGATATGTCATATTCTACCGACATGCCTACGAATCTCAGAAATATGTTTCAAATTCGGAGTCATGTTCGTGATCGCCGGATTCATGACCAGTTGAAAAATGACTTAATCGAAATTATTTGGGACAAATTTGGTGATCAAGATTAATTATAAATTGTTGTAGGTTCATGTTTAATCATTAAATAAATAACAATTTTCAATTTCTTTAATTCATTTTTTATTAATTTTTTTATTTTATTTTAAGAACCTCAAAAAATCTCACAATTACACTAATACAATACTTAACAATGGTTAACTATTTAAAATAAACAAAAAAATTAAACAAATGGTAAAAACTCCATTAGGAGTCTTACCATTGTAGTTGCTCTTAGCTATTTCTCTCGTATTAGAAGATATCTATTTGTTCTTCTGCCATTCCAACAAAAATCTAATCTTGGAGAATAAAATCTCAAAGTCTATTTGTTTTCCAGCGAAATTGATTTCTCCTCCCAAGTCTCAGAGATCTCTTCTTCTCTCATTGGCGAAATCTCGTCTAATACTGTCTTTCGAGTTTGTAGAACCAAATCGAGTTTACCATAGGTTTTGAGTCCAACATTTTTTCTCCAAGGTATGTATGCATTTCTCATGAAATTGATTTACTCTTCTATGTTTAGAAACTAATTTTGACCTAAGTTTCGACTTGAGTGTTTGTTTCCGTAGCTAATTTCGTGCTAGGTCTTGAATTTAGTGTGATTTTGAAACTAAATTCGACCTAGGTTAGGATTTGAATGTTTGATTTTCTTTTTCTTTTTGTGAGGTTAACAAGCTTCGATTAAAGGAGGATCCAACCATGAAGAGAGGTTTATCACCAGTTTGTGTATGTTATCTATGTCCCTAATACATGCATGGTTAATATCCTTTAGAATCTAATATCCTTTATGAACATGATCTGTCAAAATTTTTGTTTGTGTTCAGTTTACTATCTAATTATATGAATTTTTTTATGTATACCGTCATTGTGTTCAATTTACTGTTTGATAATTGTGGGTTCTGTAAAGATATATAATGTTGGTCAGGGATTGGGCTCTGTAGAGTTGATCCTACTTATGAGAGGGATGCTTGGAACTTTGTCTGTGCTGTTTCAATTAGTTTACCTATTGGTGATATGATAGTATGTCTATGTACTAACCGTAGAAACATTGATCGTAGCTTAGGTTGTGTTGTTGTTGCCCATTTAGTAAGAAGAGTTAACGATGAGTCTTACAAGTTGCAGAAGGAATGGTACCATCATGGTGATGTGAACAATCAGGATGATTGTTCACAGAATATGACCAACTAGAATGAAAAGATTCATGGATTATATCAAACATTTGAGTATTAGATAATTACATGGAAAATATGTAGAGATAGATTATGGTTTAGACAAGTTAGAATGTGAGTTTCTTGCCAAAATAGCAGATGCACAAACTCCTTTATATCCGAGATGCATATCCCACAACAAGCTGTCAGCAATAGTCTCTTTGTTTAGACCCACGACATAGAATGGTTGGTAGGATAAGAGCTTCAATGATCTGCTTGAGACATAATTAGAGATGTTACTAGAAGACAATGTACTGAACACGTCCTTGTATAAAGTGAAGAAGTTCTTGAAGTCCTTTGATATGGGTTATCAAGAGATTTATGCTTGTGTAAATGACTCTTGCTTGTTTAGAAATGTATAAGAAGTTAGATAATTGTCCTAAATGCAATGCTTCAAGGTGGAAGAGTAACATACATTTTGGTATAGTGAAGAAAAGAGTGCCATAAAAAGTGATTAGGTATTTTTCTATAGTTCCACGACTTAAGAGGATGTTTAGGGTTGAGGAAATAGTCAAAGACTTAAAGTGGCATTTCAACAAAAAGAGTTGTGATGACAAGCTTCATCATCATGTAGATTTTGTAACATGGGCTTAAATAGATGACAAGTATCCCTAGTTTGTTGATGAACCAAGAAACATTAGACTGAGACTTTCCACTGATGGTTTTAATCCATTTAAGATGAAGAATACTAGGTATAGTTGTTGACATGTACTGATGGTGAATTACAATTTGCCTCTACACCAATGTATTAAAAAGGAGAAAATCATGCTTACACTGTTGATTTTTGGACCACATCAACCTTGAAATAATATTGATATGTTTTTGAAACCTCTTATTGAAGATCTGATGCATATGTGTAATGATGGCGGGATGACATATAACACATTTAGGAAGAGTACTTTCAAGGTTAATGCAATGCTTCTTTGGACAATCAGTGATTTCCCAACCTACGTAAATCTTGCAGGGTGCATGTTAAAATGGGATGTCCATTATGTGGAAAGAATACTGATAGTTTGTGTTTAAGTAACAACAAAAAACATGTTTATATGTCTCACAAAAAGTCTTTGTCTCAAAACCATAGGTATCATACCAAAAAGGCATGGTTTGATGGTTGTGTATAGGATATTAAATGGTCACAATATTTCTCAGATCCTGGGAAATTACAAGAATGATTTTGGAAATGTAAAGGAATCAATTATAAATAGGAGAAGGATTGATGAAAATAAGAATTGTAGTAGTGAATCAGAGGAAGATTTTGATGAAGAAGTATACTTGGAGGTGTTGTCTATATGGGAAAAGAGATCAAATGTTTACAATTTACCACATTGGAAGGTATCTCATTCAGATTTAGTTACTCTTACATATATTATGTAACTCAAGTATGTTTACGTACTTAGATTACAATGTTTTCTGTCAGGAATTGCCTATAAGGCACAATTTAAACATGATGCATGTAGAAAGAAATCTGGCTGCCAATGGTGTTTACAATTTTGCATTGTGGGAAACCAAAAGATGGGCTCAATGCAAGGAAATATATGTAATTACTTGGTATTCGAAAGGATTTACATCCTACAATACAAGGGAAAAGAACATACCTTCCTCCGACACATTGGTCCTTGTCAAAATAAGTAAAGAAATTTTTTTGTAAGCGGTTACTTGATTTTAAAAGTCTAGATGGCAATTGTTCTAATATCTCTAGTTGTGTGAGCCTAGATGAGTGTAAGGTAACTGAACTTAATTCACATGACTACCATGTGCTGGTGAAGCAAATACACTCTGTTGCACTTAGACGATTATTACCTAAAGGTCATAGAAATGCAATCACACTGTTACGGACATTCTACCGTCATCTCTGTTAGCGTGTAATTGATATAGACAAGATTCTTCAATCAGAACTTTTGGAAACACTGCATGTTTGAAAGGTTTTTCCCTCCTAGTTTATTTGATGCTATGCTGCATTTTACAGTCCACCTAGGGAGAAAAGCAAGATTAGGTGTACCTGTAAATTTTAGATATACGTACCCATTTGAAAGGCATTGCATTGAGTTATTAATACATTTTATGCAGAATTAAAACTATTACAAAATGTAAATGAAAGTTTTTAGTATATTTGAACATGTACATGAAGGTTTTGAAACATTGTGTGAGGAATTGTGCTAGAGTAGAGTGGTGTATAGCTGAGTTACATCTTGCACATGAATGCATTTAGTTATTTTTAGAAGAAGACAAAGCCGATAGAAATACAAAGTATGAGGGCAACTCTATTTATGTCGACTAATATTAGAAGGAAATCATATATTGCTTACTGAAATAGAGCTTAATTAGGAACAAAACACCTTCTCATTAACGTTTTCATCCTTTCCCAAGTGTTGATAGGCTCCTCCCCATTATGCCTTCTGGAAGTCACAATCTGATCCCACCATCTGAGTGCATAATCACTGAATTTGGTTGCAGCTACTCTCACCTTATTATCCTCAGAATGTGTTTGACAATCAACTACAAGCTCTATCTTCTTTTCCCAGTCTAAATAAGCATCAAGATTGTTTTTGCCATTAAATGATGGTATTTGAAGCTTAATTCCTTGAAGCTGGTCATATACTTGTTGTCTAACTCCTCTGTGTCGCCTACCACTTCTCTGGCTGTCTTCACTTGAATCATGACCCGCACTATAATATTCTGCAGCTAATTGCTCTCTTCTTGGCTCAGAACGTTCAGTGTGTTGTCTGGTGCGATTGGTATGTCTTCTCCCTCTACTACTACCTCGTTCTGAAGATGATACAATCTCTTGTCTGAAAGCTTCAAACTTGGTTTCATTAAGCATTCTATATTTGATGTGAGAGCTTCTATAAGTAGTTTGTTGTTGTTGGCATTGCTGGGCTTTGTTTCTTCATCTCCCATTGTTCCTGAAAACACAACACAAAACAAAGCAGTAAATAGCTCTAAAGAAAAGGAAATTCAAAGACAAGAGGAAACTGAAACAAAAAGGAAACTTCGTAAATAAAGAAAAAAAACGTTTTGCCTAAGACTAGGGTTTTCTTCTTTTAATTTTTAAAAGTTACAACAACTAAAATTTAACCTAGCGACCATAATTGAAATCGAAAATAATAAGGTATGAAATCTAAGGAAGAACACAAATTCTTTATGATAAACATGATACAAGTCAGATTAGGTGATGAAGATGAATTCCAAACAGAAACAAAAGCATAAAATCGAGTTATAGGGATTGAAGAACTCAACTTCCAAGCTCTTGCTCTGATACCACTTGATGAGAACCCCTTTGGATCAGAACTTGAAGGTTGAAACTCGAACTCGACATATAGTAGATTGGAAGGAATTCAAGTGGGATATGGATACTAGTTGGGATATAATCGAGCCTTAGGATATGACACACATGAAGGACTCTATTGAATTCAGATATGACTCACTAAATTCGAATTCTATGGATATGACTCATCATAGAAATTCTATGGATATGATTAATCGAAGTTGGTTGTCTTGTTACAAAGGAAGCAAAGACTTTAAATAGAAAACTAAGGCCACAAAATTAGGCTAGGGTTTCTATAAAATTGGCCTAAAAATATTAGCTAATGGGCCTCTTGATTGTGTAGTCCAAAAACCTCATTAAAAACCTTGTGAGAAAACCCATTGGGACAAAAAAACACTAAGGGAAAAACAGTGATGTTTGGACTCCACACCCATTAACTAATCTTCTTGAATACTCAAGAAAAGCATCAAGAAAAATTTGCTCCCAAGGTTCATCGTGAGCTTGGATGTGAGTGAGTAGTCCTTCTATAGCTTGGTTGAATAGCTTCATTCTGGCTTGAGTCATTGGACCACTTGGAATCGTCAATACTTCATCAGCTACAACTTCTTCTTTATCCGAATCTTCACTTCAATTGTTGCTATCTTTTGTTTGATGAGAATCTTGGCTGTCCATGATCACATCAGAATCATTTCCAAACCATCCATCTTTAGTCTAAGGAGAGGGGTTTCTTATTATTTTCTAGGGGTTTTGGTCCTTTTCTTATCTACTTGAACACTAGACTTTTAGTCTCCTTTTCTTCTTTTTAGCACATAGAGCTTTTCCCATTTGATTCCCAAACCTTTACTAGTCAGAACCAAAAGATGTGAAACAAAATCTACATAAAGCCATGGTCCTGTCGGTTCTCACCTAACACTTTATTCTGAGCTAGGCCAAAGAAACAGACCTCACAATCACACACAAAATATGAATGGTTCGAAAAAAAGGCAATGCAAGGCTAGGTGGGGATCTACTTCGACTAACAAGGGAGCAAAGTAGAGGCAAAAATAGTCCAAATATTCTCAGAAATCCACACATTATAAGCAAATGCAAGACATGATAATTGAATTTCAAGATTAATAGTTATCACAAAGCAAGGTAGACGTTAGGAGACGAATTTTCAATCTCATTGCAACCAAACAAAGATTCAAGGCTTTTCCCATTTGTGACTTCTTCAAATAATGGAATTTTTTTTTTGTAGCAGTCACTAGTCTTCCCACTCTTAACACATACAACCTGAGGAGGCTTAGGGGTTTTAATACAAAGCTTTGACACTAACTTAATTGAGACACTCTATCCTTTAATTGTTGGCCTCTGATTTAGACGCCCAAGGAAAGTTTTCCAGGCTGATATGGAGTTGGAACTGAAGTTTAACTAAAATCCTTTGAAATTGTAGATTTTTGGACGTTTTAAGGCTGAGCTCGCCTGGTGTGACGAGTTGGCCAATTGAAGATGAGTTTAAAGCTTTTTTTGCCGTCCCTTCCTAAAGTATGCTGTCCTCAATGTTAACAACAGTTTCAACATGTGGAGAGAGCTCGTGGTTGCGTTGTAGAGCAGTGAGTAGGGCTGGGAATTTCTTGGGAGATGGAATGTGTTTACTTGGTGATGGTCCAGTAATCTAAAGGGAAGCAGAGGCATGCATACTTTCCACATACTGAAGGCGAGCATTTAGCTTATGAAACTTGTTTTCCAGATCAGAAAGATAGACATCAAGCCTTTTATTAACTTCACGAAAGTTGTTGTAAATGCTACATCGATGGAATTCTGGCCTTGGAGAATCTTCGGCAACAAAGTCAGAACTTCTAGAGTTGGTGAAGCAGCTGGTTTTGCTTGAGCATTTTGAGTTGTTTTCACCTGATCTTGTTTTACCTGTTCTTTTTTCTCATTTTGGAAGCCGTCTAGCCACATATAAGTGCACTCTTCTATTTCCAGCAACAACAACTTATCAATCTTCTCATTGAGGGAGTTAAATGCTTGTTTGCTCTTTGAAGCTGAGGCAACACCACTCTTCATACTCCAATCTGGTATAGTTGACTTTATGTTTCAGAAACCCATAAACACAACACAGGGTTTGAACTCGTTAGGTGGACATGCAAGGTGAAGTGTAACTCACACCAAAAACAACAGAAACAAGTTAGTAACACCTGGTGCAAAAGTCACTAGAACTTGGTCTCAGAAAGTTGAAATTCCTAATTGAAACTAGCAGAAACCTAGTTGGCAACGACGCCAATTTGATAAGAAGATTTTTTTCACCCTTGTTATGCAAATCCCTTTAGAATAGAGGGGTGTCAATCTAGCCAGATTTGTAGCAAACAATCATGAATGCAATCAACAAACTAAGCCAAGACAATTCTAAAATAATGATTCTATCACAATCACAAATAAGCAAAATGCAAAAATAGAGAAATAGAAAAACAGTGCAACAACTTAAGATCAAAGCATATGCATAAACAGAGAATTTGCAACAAAACAGAACAAGAAACAAACTAAAAAGATATGATGAAATTGTGGTTCTTGAGGAGTGAAGTCAATGACTTATATTTAACTAGGGACTCCAGCAGCTTGCATAACAACCTAATAAGCTAATCTTTAGGCAATAGATTTAATAAGAGATAATCAAGTCATTCTCATGATCATGACAACTCAATCCAAGTGTGACCTAACCCAAATCTCTTTGGTGATTACACACTCAGATTGACATGAAGAAACAATCTATTCATGCTAATAAACACTCTAGACAACTAATCTCTTAGGCTAGAAATGTGAATCTCAGATCTAAACTCATTCAAGCATTTTATCAAACACTTACTAAGTGTGAGAAAGCCTAATATAAGACTCCAAATTGCTAAGATGGAATAAGCATAAAGACTACCTAATCTGAAGAGATCTAAACATGAATAACCTTAAGCAAGTCTGGAATTCCCTATATCTACACTAATCAAATTCATTTCCTCAAGAACCTAATGGAACCTACTTACTAAGCATGGTGAGAAGCTCAAACTCAAGCATAGAAATGAAAGGCATAATGAAAGATTAAAAGCAAATCTGAAAACGAAATCAAACTAAACAATTCAACATTCAACAAAGATCAAATGATTTCATGAAATAAGTAAAGAACAATCTCAAGGGTAAAGAAAAGTTGTTTCAGATCTATGCCTAAAAGAGTAAAACAATGAAGTCGGTGGATGATGCTTGATTGGTATTGGCGAGTTCAGCCTGCGAATGCTTCAGTTTTGCCGTTTAGCTTGATTCACCTTGGTTGCACTCGCTAGTAATGGCGAGTGTTCCATGATTTTGAAATTCTGGCCTAGTTTGTCTGCTGCATTCGCTAGTCTGGCTGGCAAGCTGGAGTGTTCAGCCTTCAGAATTTTGGCCCATTCGTCTCGTGTCTGGCAAGTTGAGGGTTGCGAATTGAACTTGGCATTCAGGATTTTGGAACTTCGTCTTAGGCTCATCCTTGCAGTCTTTATGCCAATTTCAATGCAGAATTCTCTAAACCCATCTTTTTTGCACCTAAGTGTCTCTAAATGCATAATGTATGCGAAAATGCTCCTAAAGGACCCTAAAGTGCATAAAATGCTATGAATGAGAATGCAAATCTACCTAATATATGCAGCTAAAGTGGTCAAAATATGAACATATCAATATAGAACCACTGAACTTCTCAATTGGTTTAACATTGCCTACACAATAGTAATTGCAATTACATATTATTATTATATAATATATTCAATTGTTTGTACTACATATCTTTATATGCATACCCTTGCTGATAATAATAGGCTTCAGAGGTCGGTAAGTCAACACATTTACACATACCATATCAATTGAACCAGAACATGATGTTAACTCAACAAGTAGAAACTTTTGTTGATAATACTATTGAACCGGTAAGGATAGAAAGCACAAGATAAAGGGAAAGCCCCTTAAAATATACACCATTGGGAGAGAATGAAAAGGAAAAGAATCAATGTCAAGGCAAGGGAAAATACACTGTAATACATGAAACAGTGTGGCAAAAATATTGCTCTGTAAGGAATCGTCCTTTTTTTTAGCCCCCATGAGACCAACTCAACGCTTTTACTTAACTACTCCAAAATGAGAGGTAAGAAGAAAAACACACACATATAAATATATACATATAAATATTATATTATCTATGTATTGAATATACCTCATAATGTTGTACAGTGTTTTGTCTATTGACGAAGTTCGATTTCCTAATACATGCTTCCTTGAAATTATGGAGGAACATTGCTTGATTGATGAGTTATTGAGTTTTCTTTGTAAATAAAGTCTACACATGTTGTATGTCTACTGATATATTAGTGTTATTTGTGTAGGAATCCAATGCCTTGATATGTAACATTTTTGTGATCAGTTAAAGCATTGCCGATTTGGCTTCTTACCATCTATATTCTTGTCAGAGCTGATTCGTTAACAACCTACATTCAACCAGGAAAAGAAGCATGAGAACTTGACGTTCTCATCAGCTTCAAGATTTCCACTTATCAGTATGCCAAAATGGTTTGTAGATGTGAATATTATATATAGCCCACTTTTAATCGAGAACCAACACTAGGTGGGACTAATTATTGATCTGAAAAGAGGGTTATCATTATCCTTGATTGCAATAAGACATTACTTACAAAGAAGAAGATAACAAAAGTGGTGATGTATATTGCATCCATGGTACCATACATGATAAAATAGCTTGAAAAAACGGATATAATGAAATCTCAGCCGATTACAACATTTGAGTTTTCACGGTTGGATATTAAGTTAAACGATGTCAGTGTAGGTACATTAATATAAATTGCAGAACTTCTACTCAAGCAGTATTTATATTAAAATACTAAACTCAAATCAATAACTTGTCGTCATTGAGCATTATTTATTGGGAAATATAAAATCTTCTTTTTCATCAAGGATAACAACTTTAACTATGTTGCTAGGAACTATGCTCTCCACACATTTGTAACATTTAACCAATCCCAATTCTCAAATTAAACTTTATTAACATTATGTTTTTAGTTATTATTTATTGTTACAACTGTCTATCATGTTTTGGACTTCTGTAGTACTATGATTTTTCACTAATATTCGAAACAATAGTTTTTTGCTGGTTTGTTAACTATGGTGTCATTCATTCTATACAAGTACTTATATTATATGTTATGTGCAAAAATATTTATACAAAACGGTCATTATATCAGCTTAATGATAAATATAAGTTGTTATGATACAATCTAATTAGAATAGCTTCATTACCAAAATGTTCAAAAGAGGCCAAATTGGACATTACATATGTAAGTAGTTCAAATAAGATCATGGTTATATCTTAGTTGAACTATATATATAACTCTAAATAATCAAACATCACAAGTTCTTCATACATTAATTATCATCCAAAAACCAGCAGTTTTATGCCAAAACCTATAAATGATTGCATTATTTTCCCATTCTAATAGTTATTATCTTCAAGCCTCTCATGCTATGTTCCACTCCATAATTATATTAGCTTTTTGCAAGATAATTTGCTATGTCCTATAATCTAATATCATATAAAACACATCGTCATAATCATTATTTGCTATATCTCAATATATATACACAAGTATATTGAAGTTATTAGTACTACTACATGTTTACCATGCATGTTCTGCATATAATATGGTAGTACTGCAATTACTTTTGTTTTCACAATAAATATGTTGGTCTTTTTCTTTGTTCTTCTTCGTGCAAATCTTACATTTAAATGGTGAACTCGTCTTAACAATGGTCATGTTCTACTATATTCCCACAAACAAAAGGAATGGGATATATATTCTCAGCATATGATGAACATACTATCCCTAGTAGGTATTCTACACATACTAGAGATGGTATGTGCAAGTCGAGTTGGGATGTTGCATCAATTGCATGGGAATAAAGAAACCCTATCTATTATGATATTGCTCACAAGAACATTTACTCTCACCAAGTTGTACATAAAAGTATTATTCAACTTGTATTTGGACATTGAATTGTAGATCGCCCATACAACTGACTTCAAAAGCAGTTGAATCAATCATGTTGGCGTCAACTGTAGTCTTCACAATAGGGGTTAGGAAAATTTTCATCCATGATTCTTACGACATACAGCTTTGCAAACCAGCTCACTAAATTTTTCTAAATGTATTCCATCATACATATGATCAGATATTCACGTGCCTCCTTCAGCAGTACATTGCATGACTCAACAATATTACTATCCATCATATTAAAGTAGGTGCCTTTGCAATGGCTCATCACCCAGTTACACAATCATGCATTCGTAAATGTGGGAAGTTATCAAGTATATATAAAAATCACAAAAAAGTAATTGTTATATAACTAGCCTATGTCTATGAGATAGATAATACATACATGGTTTATTTCATTAATTTCAAGAAAGAATTTGTTAAATTCAGTAATTGCATACACCCTTGATGCTTGTAACATCAATGTTCCAAGAATGCTTGTCTTAAATTTAGCGAGTAAGTTCTTTTCGAGGCTAATAATGCAAGCCCCATTCATGATAAAATGAAATACCTATATAGACTAATGACAAGGTAAGTAGTCAATATAAACACTAAATATAGACGAATAATACCATTTAAAACAGATACTTACGTAAGCGTACTAGATAAGATATGTATATATATATCGATATATAGAAACACTATTCGTAATTTATATATGTGATGATATTCCAAAAATAATGATATTTAAGAGATGTTGAATACATATGTACATATAATTACCTTATGTATCCATGTGTAGTTGCTACTATGCATGTCTGATATGAAGAAAACTTCATGAGAGTCTTTAACAAATTCCCAATTTCGTAAAGAACCAAGCCCAAGATTCATCATTTTCATGGTCTATAATTCAATATGCAAGAGAGAATATTTGAAAATTCCCGTCTTGGCAACAAACTGATAGAAGTGATATCCAATTCTAGATTTCACTCGTATATCACTGACAATAATAACCATCCGCCTGAATGGAAATCATGTTATTGAAACAACAAAAGCAATGAAGCTATACTTGAAGTGTATTTCGTCTATTTCATCATGAACAACCTCTAAATAACACAAATTTCTTGGATTAAATTCTTGGAGCAAAGATTGGTATTAAAGCATAGCTTCCTACAACTGATCCCAACGCTCTCTCCATGGCAATCTCTCTTGTTCTCCATGCCTTCCGGTATGATACATTAACATGATGCTCATCCAACATATACTTGCGGACCGCACCAACACAAGTGCAATTATTATATCCAAAAAGTTTGGATATCATTGTTTCACCAATCACTTTTGTTGTAGTTAATTTATGGAAATTCTTACGATCTTAAACCGAACAAGTGTGAGTTAATGTAGCATGCCAGATTTGGAATGTTTCGGCTTTGTATATAGTTGTCGCATATATTTGTCGTGGACAATATGGAGAAATGCATAGTAGTACTACACATTTAGGAGTAAATTTCTCACATCAGAAATGAAATTTTTAATCGATAAAGTATATAGCCATTTTGATAAGGAAAGTTGCTTTGGACCTGAAGATTTTTCCTACAAACAGCTTTCGCCTTCATAATTGATGTCAAACAAAGCATCATCAATGTGTGCATAGATGCAAACAATTAAAAAAATTAGTATACATACATATAGTTATTTTATAACACATTACTAAGTTTAATATGTTACATTCCATATCAACGTCGTAGAAAATTGGGCTATCTTCAACAACAAAAACAATATTTGTACATGGCCTACTATATTCAACCTCATATGTTGCGTTTGAATATTCCTTTCTTGAATCTACCTATAACATGTTGCTTTTTGATGATTCTTCTTTAATAGGTTGGGACAACATTTGCTGATTACTTGGTTATATTTGATACCCTCCGTTGTTGCATTCCAAATCCAACTGAACAGTCCATGTTGAGTTTTGAGTATCAACATACAATGATACATCTAGCAATGTATCACTACTATCATGTATAGTAATTCCACATAATGTATTACTCCCACTACAGTTTGGTATTCTTTTCATCAATAATGGCCAACAATACGTTAGTGTAAGTGCCAAAAATGGCATCCAAACCAGCACATGCATTATAGGCGTACTCATAATTGGTAACTAAATGTACATTTGCTTATGTATGTGGAACTACTATTTCCACATGGTCCTTTCTTGGCAAGATGAGATATTTTTTGGTTTCATGACACCAATAATTACATAGAGAGAAGTTCGTTCAACCTCTCAACATATTCTGATAATAAAAAGTCCAAGTTTTTATCATCAATAATAAACTCAGGTCTTCATGATTCTCTATCATCGAAAGGTCATATGTTCGGGTCTGTGATAATAAAGTTCAAGTTGTATATCTTTAGTGTGGTCGCCCAATGATATTTTGACATTCCTCATCAACTAATCTACTATTATTCCAGTGAAAACGTGAACATAATAACTTGAAAACTCCTTAAATTCCGCGTCAAAGTATCAACCACCTACATGCCTTTTGATCCAGGAGCCTACTATCAGCTTCACATTCTCATGATCATCCTACCATTTTTAGAAATTCATAGAATTTATTTTAGTTTGTATATTATATGTTAAACAATTATGAATAATATAGACTAACTAATAATAGACTTTCAATATTAAATAAAAGTCTACAAAATAGATTCTTGAAAGTGAATATACTACACATTACCAAAAAATTAATTAGAATATGAGGTGTTGTCACTTGAAATATCTTTGGTATCTCACATTCTTTATATTGTAACTGAGTTTATGCACGAGATGAAATACTATAGTTCAATGGATCTTTATTTCTTAAACAAAGATCTTTTAAAATATTTCTATCTATAACCTTAAGGAAAAAACTCAATGGGATAAAACTCACTTAAGGAAAAAATACTGCAATCCATCACACTCTTCGATTAATCTTCTAAAATACTCATCTCAAACTTCAAGGTATGAATTGGCTGCACTTCTTCTTGATTCCATAGTTAAGCATCACGTTCTAATGGTGTTGAAGTTACACTTGAGCTGTGCACATAGAGTCTTGAAGTCAAGTTAGAAGTGGAGTTGCCCAATATCATATCAACTTAGAATCAAGTGTCTTTTATGCTATAATTTAATTAAATAATTGTCCATTCGTTGGCATGCAACTTTATTTGTACTGGTTTAGATAGTGTGATTTATTAATACACATATATATTAATTAAAATATATATGTAATATATAAGAATCAATCCGTATGAATTCATTTCGGCTATGGTATCTATACAAACATTAGCTGATGTATTCAATGGTATTTTATGTACTCATAAACATATGATTCATTGTATGTGTGGTATTAGATATCATTGAATAATAGTTATATAGTACTGATACATGTATATGATTTTCATATATGTAATTGATGTATAGTTTTATTTACCATATATCAAATGCAATACGAATGATGGTTATAATGTATAAGCTTTATATATCATGTAGAACGGTTACAAAAAAAACAACTACATGATCTAGTAGATCTACATATATAATCATTTTACATTGTAACTTGTATGTTTGGCCTCGTTGAAACATATAATATTGAATCTTATAGCATTATATATTTAAGGAAATGCATACGTCAACAAAACTACATGATCAAATGTATATCTCCAATATATAAATATTAAGGTAATTTAGACATGTTGCTTATACATTAGTTATACGGACATGCGACATATATTTATTCAATAGTGTCTGCAATATCCCAGTTCTATATATGTGGCTAATTTCCATTAGTAAGTCAATTCCAAGTGTTTTTTTTCCCTTTTAATCAACCCCTTGATATGATGTAGCTCTAGTGTTATATTATATTTTTGAATGATGCTTTGTTATGTCCTACATCAAGGCATCATGTGCACCTTCTTTAGTTTCTTCTCGGTCTTCTTCTACATTTATAAGTTATAATATCAACTTCTCTACAACCATAGACTTTCTATAAACGTTTACATACTATAAAGTACAATACCTTGAACTCTCTTGTAGACTGAATCATTTGTTTCTTTGACAGCTTGGGTGGACGCCTTACCACTGAAGGAATAATTTATGGGCCGCACCCTCGTTATGAAGGTTTAATAATTCTTGGTTGACTGATTGAATTAGATATATTATCATTGTATGTGGAACTCCAAGTACTAACTAGGCGTAAAACTCCAAGTACTAACTAGGTACAAAACTAACACAAGAGAAGATATTGACAAACTATAGCAATTTGCGCATGAAATTGTGTGTGAGCAAGAATTACTAGAGTCTGGTACACAAAGCATGAACATTTTGAATCACCTAGGTGAACGTAGAAGCAGTCAACATCTCTGGCTTGAACTTGAAACTCTAATTTGATCATGTTTCAAACCGATAACTCAGCTCAATCCTCAAAGTTTGAACTAACTATTGTAGAAATTTTGGGAGTTAAAATTCCCTTCGTAAGGATTTTGCTTATAGGGATATTCATGAGCTTCTATTAGCATACCATTCCATGATTCAGCTATGTTTCTATCCATAGTTTTGTACTGACGCCATGTGAAATGAACCCTAGTCTAGTGAAACAATCATATCACATGTATCATTATATGAAAAATGTACAAACATAAAACTACTACATATCCGAGTATATAATAGTTCTATAATGAGTATTTTTAATTATTATACAATATTGTAGAATCCATAGAATTTAACACCTATGTCAATTATGTATGAATCAAATGCTAGATATAAGTTTTGAATCTCGGGATTTTTTTTGTTGAACGATGATAATGTATAAGCACGTGTTGCTCTTGACATTAAATTTGCAACCGATTTTGACTTGAACCTTGATCGTACATTCCTACATAAATGTAGAACGCATTCACCATGATGTAATACTCATAAACACGACATATAAATAAAACATGTTCTTATGTACCATCTGAAATAACGTTAACCTTGTTGAATCTCAAAAACATATTTCAGCTTGATGAAGAACCACTCCTATGATTCATCATTCTCACTATCAACAAATGCATAGGCTAATGTAAAAATTTGGAAATTTTCATATTGGCAAAATGTAGTTAATAGGAAGCATCCAAATCGATATTTCAAGCTTTTTTCATCTACGATAACAACTTTACGCAAGTGCTGATATTCAGTAATGGATGCTGACAATGTAATGAAATTATGCTTAAATCAACTCATTCCTCCTTTTTCAGTAACAAGCTCCATGTAGAACATGCTTCCTAGATTTGTCATTTTTAACCTCTCATGATACCATGGTAATAGTGACTAGCTCATTGGAGGCGAGCTTAAAGCACCCTCCATGGGAATTTCTCGTGTTTTCCAAGTTTTCAAGTACGATATACTAACTTGATAATCATCAAGTAGTAATTTTCTAATCTCCACCATTCACTACAAGAAAACTCGTTGTTTGAGACTGCACAATCAGTCTCAAATCAGTCTCAAAACCGAGAATGGAGACTGAATAGCAACTGATACAATCAGTCGCAAAAGCTTAGTCGCTAAAATATTTAGTCGCTATTCAGTACCAAAAATGCGACTGTTTCAAGACCCGCATCTTCCGTCGCAAAATTGCGACTAATTGGGGACTGATACTATTAGTATATTTTGCTACTGTTTTGAGACTAATCTCTCAGTTGCAGAGTCATAGTCGCAGATTAGTCTCAATTATCAGACGCTAAACAGTCTCAAGATGTCAGTGGCAAATTAGTCTCAAACACGCAGTCGCTATTTAGTCTCAAATATTCAGTCGCAGATTAGTCTCAAACAAAAACAGTCGCTATTTAGTCTTAATACATCAGTCGCTAATTAGTCACAATAGCGTAGTCACTAATCAATATAAAAAAAAATCACTAATTAGTCTCATGCATTCAGTCCCTAATCATTTTCAACCTTTTAGTTGCAGATTAGTCTCAAACATTCAGTCTCAGAGCAGTCGCTGATCAGTATCAAAATTTTTTTAATGGTTTGAAATAAAATTATTATGTAAATATTAAATGTTAAATAAAATTTAATTTTTGGAAATAAATATAATATTAAACCGAAACTAAATTATACAGAATTAAGTACTACAAAAATATATAATGTTCAAACGATACTAAAACCAAAAAAAATCATAGTTGGTCGGGAATGTGATCGCTTGGTGAGGGCATAGAAGAAGACCCTGAACCATCATGTCGTGGAAAGGAGGAGGAGTCATCGTAGTAAGGTGAGTCGGGAACGAAGGGATAGCTGTCTGAAGTAATTGTAATCCTGGTTCTGATGTCTTAGAAATACAATGTTTTCCCTATAGGTCGTCATCTCTTACTGCACCTGTTC
>JAKUCM010005748.1:0-16806 GCA_023374145.1 Lepidium sativum
TCAATTCACTAACCTGCAGGGAGAAGGGTCATATGAGATAGTTCAAATGAATAGACTACACCATAAAATAGCCACCAAAACCTGTAACTACTGACCAATATATCAGCTTTCTCAGGAGCATCCCAGACACACATGTCATTAGATATTATGGTAACAATGCCTTCCCATCCTCTCTTCTAACCAAATCCTGTCAGAAAGGATAGCCCTATAAGTGAACAGTTGTAGCTTCAGAAATGAAACACAACAGAATTAGCATCTTTAGATTGACTCAGTTTTTGATTTTTGGTTCTGGATTTCGATTTCGTTAGTTTACTTGCACTTGTATGGATTACTCTACTAGTACAAGTTTTCATCATCTGTCTCATTTATGTCAATTTCACTCGACGTATTATGTACTGGTTTCGATATTCTCTGTTTTCACTTGTAAGGATTGTTCCCTTTACTCTTGTTCAATGGAAACTATTATCAATGACTGTAGAGCAGCCGATTTGTAACCTTATTGCTGAATCATTCTCTTGTATGAGGTTATGTAGCATAAGGATCTTGGTATATTTTCGAGGTATGAGTTAAAGGATCTTTGTAGGCCTGTTGTATATTTAGCCAAAATTTTTTTGGACCGGTTTCCAACTTGATGAATTTTAGATTTGATCCGTGGGAACAGTACTGATTCGTAGTTTTCATGTTTAATGAGAAATCAGCTTGTTTCAGGAGTATATTACTGTGCTTATATGTAACGGAAAGAGTCAGAGGCAGGCAAGAGAAGATTTGGAAGCATTTCTTGGGAAGCAAACTTGTGAATTTGTTGCTTGGTTTGTTCTGCATCCTTATTTTTTGTGAGCTTGATAGATTAAGTGGCCGCAAAGGTATCTGTGGGGACTAACATGCCTTACCGATGTGTTTTGTTTTCTTTTCAGCTTGTGGAAGCTTTTTGTGAAACACTTCTGTCATGGTAAACCTGCTTCTGAACCTAGGACTGCCGTTGACCAAAGCTCTCACAAAGCCACAGATGACATAAATTCGATGAAAGTAAGACTAAGATATCTGTTTCTTCATATATATGAATGCTGGACCAGTTTCTTGGTCATGATCTTAATCCGAATGGTTTTGCAGGAAAATCTAATGTCAGTTACTGCTCCAATAAGAGAAGGCGTTGTGGCTCCTGTTTCACCAAAAGTAGAAAACATAATGTTACAACAAGAGCTCATACATAGCCCTTGTAGAATGGTACAACGAATAATAAAAAACGACTTCGATTACTCTAAAAAAATACTGCGATCTGTAATTGTTTCAGCCAATAAGCAACCATGTGGTATGAATCCTGATAAATATGAAAAGGTTGGGAGGTTAATTTTCTGATTCTGAGTTTGTCTTTCAATAGTTTATGTAACTTCCATCTCCTAAGTGACCCTGCATATGTGAAGCAGTCTAAACCTGAAAAGAGTAGAGTCGTAAAGAAACACCCATACTTGCCAGGAAGAGAAATGGGTTCTCAGTCTGTTCCTTCAGGTACTGTTATGCTTCGTGACAGATTATGATCTTATTGAATGATGAGGGACATTTTCACATTCATAAAAAATCTCAGGAACTGTCTTCAAGATACTATGGTGGATCTGCACACCAAGATACCACGTCTCATATTAGTTTTTGGGATCGTTTGGGCCGACCAAGCTCTAAATTTGTTTGAGACAGATCAACCTCTGCATTGCCTAAGTTTGGTATTCAGGCACATGAAAACAAAGTGCTTCAACAGCATGGACCAGCCTTTCCTGCAACGTATAATGAACTGTATAACATGACCTTTCAAAGAAAGCTAAACAGGATGTTGAAAAGCCAACCCAGCTTTCCGATCAGTCGGCAAAGTCAGATCTTTTTTCAGTACGTGCTGCATTTTTATATAATAGTGAACTTTATTGCTATTGTTCATGAGAATCTACATTCCTCTCATCTCACAGCGATGATGTTCATCTTTTCATCAGGAAATAAAGAACGTTAAAGAAAACTTGCAAGAACTCGAACTCCGAATTATCCAATCAAAGCAGTTGAAGAAACAGAAAGTACAAGAACTCAAATGCTCACCACAAAATGGTATGTATTCTCTTACGTTTAGGACAAGTCATTTTCGCTCCATTTTAAACAAGTCAATTTTGCTTAACGGCCTGTCTGATAAATTCGTATGCACAGGCGACTTGCAGAATAATCAAGATGCTGCAGAATCAAGTATCATACATGTTACTAACGTAAACTTACAGGGCTCTCTTTTAATATTTACCTTCATATGTACCTGCGAGAAATTACTCAATTCTCTCTAACGCATTCAATGTCACTAACACTCCAAAAAACACTTGGAATTCATCTAAATAGCCTCTCCATGAACTTATCAGGTACACTATGCAGCAAAGAAAGAAGCTATATCAATGTTTTTCAGCAAGTGTGGAGCTGTTAAAAACGTTACAGTTGTGACTTATCCAGTAACAAAGCATCCAAAGGGGTAATCACTATTCACTAATCACATCCTCTTAATCTCTTATTCGTTGCGAGATAGACTACACACGGAGTCATTTTAAGCAACAAATCGTCCTTATTGCATATGAAAATAGTCGCTTCTCCAGTTCTGCTTTTGTGACATTTGCTACAAAGGAGTTAGTTAACAAAGCAATAGCTCTGAGCGGCACAACGTTATATTCAAGACCAATCAAGGTCTACTTCAAAATTTTCTCTGTTTCAAACCATATTACTCGTCTGTTTCTCAACATTTTCTGTTTTCCAACATTCCAGGTTTCGAGGCACGTGATAGCTTCTCGAGTAATGTCAGCAGACTCAGCACGAAACGCAGCAGACTCAGTACCAAAGGCAGCAGACTCAGCACCAAAGGCAATAGACTAATAGAGAACAATCCAGGTAAACTCTATCTCTATATTCCTCAATCCAATTACAGAAGGTTCTTGAATCACAATATGCCTAAAGATGCAGAATCACATTCGATTCTGCACTTATATATGGAAGACTTACAGAGTAATGACTAACTGTTTCTTAACTAACTTCTGAGTCATAGCTTCGCCTTCTAACTTCCTTTGCCACGTCCTCTGCTGACTGCTTTTTAGGCTCCGACGCTGTGTTCAACATCTCTTCATTCTCTCTAGCGACCTTTAGCTTCTTCCTTTTACATACACTTTCCATTGCATATCAATACCCCCGCGGAAAAAACGAAGCTTGTCCCCAAGGCTAAAGTCAGGAAATTGCTGATGAATAGCAGAAGCCAAGAGCCACGAATCTTCATGAGAGGGAAGGTTCGTCCAGGAAATTAACACCTCTAACTCTCCTGTCTGTGTGTAACGAGCATCCTTTACTGACTGAGGGCAAAGCTGTAGTTCGTCGGATACTGTCAAGGACTGAGGAAGCTCACCAACTCTGTGGTGTTGTCCTATCGCCGGTTTCAACATGGAAACGTGAAACACCGGGTGAATGCGGGAGTCATCTGGTAATCGCAAACGATATGCCACTGCTCCAATTTTTTCTAGTACCTCAAAAGGACCATAGAATCTAGCGGAGAGTTTCTGACATATGCGCTTACTCACAGACTGTTGTCGGTAAGGTCGTAGTTTATGGAAAACATGATCACCGACCTGAAACTCTAGATCACGTATGTGCTTATCTGCATTATTTTTCATAACTGCTTGAGCGTGGATCAAGTGTTCCTTAATAGCTGTTAAGAACCTGTCTCGTTCACGCAGCATCTGTTCCAATTCAAAGTTAGTAGTGGAGCCCTTCTCATATGGAAAAATCCGAGGAGGATCACGGCCATACACCACCTTAAACGGTGTAGCTTTCAGAGACATATGAAACGAGGTGTTGAACCAATATTCAGCCTAGTGTAAAAATTTAGACCATGTGCGAGGGTGAGCTGAAGCGAAGCATCGTAGGTAAGTCTCCAAGCACCTATTAACCACTTCTGTCTGGCCATCAGTCTCCGGGTGATAAGCTGTGGAGAATTTCAATTTTGTGGAGGCAGAACGATGACATTCTCTCCAAAATACACTGAGAAAGACTTTATCCCGATCAGAGACTAGAGACTCAAGGAAACCATGTAGCTTCACAATGTTTTAATGAAAAGTTGACCTACGTCAGGAGCAGAAAAAGGGTGCTTAAGAGTAAGAAAATGTGAGAACTTACTTAGCCTATCAACCACGACCATAATGATGTTAACACCATTCGATAGGGGAAGGCCTTCGATAAAATCCAAGGATAAATGGGACCAAATCTGATCCGGAATGGGCAGCGGTTGTAATAGACCCGCAGGCTGCATTGTATTGTATTTGTGAGTTTGGCACACAGTACACTACGCCACAAACTGCTGGATATCCTGCTTCATGTTTCTCCAATGAAACTGGGATTAAATCTTCTTCCATGTATGAAACACACCTAAATGTCCCCCTTGGAGGCTGCTATGACACTCTGTCAATATTAACGGAATGGAGTTGGAATCCTTAGGAATGCAGAGGCAACCTTTAAAGAAAACTCTGTTATTGACGATAGAGTAATGTTTCATGGCCGGATCTCCTTCTGTAAATTTCTGCCTTAGTTCCTGAATTTCCAGACTGCCTTCAATGTCTCTGTATAAATCTTGAGCCTGCAAAGAATTTGGCAATGTCAGAGCAAACAATGAAGCATTGACAACCGACATCGTGCTCAAGTGACATCGAGAGAGGCCATATGCTGCTTTGTTCTCCACTCCTGGCTTATACTCGATCTGAAAATCATACACCAAAAGTTTGATTAACCACTTTTGGTAATCCATCGACACCTCTCTCTGTTCCAGCAAAAACTGAAGGCTCTTCTGGTCAGTTCTGACAAGAAACCTCCTGCCAAACAAGTAGTGTTTCCACTTCCTCACCGCCAACACAATTGCCATCAACTCTCTCTCATATATGGATTTATTTTGCTCTCTTTCCGTCAGGACGCAACTAAAGAAAGCTATGGGATTTTGTCCCTGCATCAGAACAGCTCCTAGACCCGCACCTGAAGCATCAGCTTCAACGATAAACTGAGCTGTAAAATCTGGTAACAACAACACTGGAGCTGATTGCATGGCTGTCTTGAGGGCCTCAAAGGCACGGTGAGCCTCGGAAGACCAACTGAACTGGTCCTTCTTCAACAAAGTTGTAAGTGGCTTTGCAATGGTACCATAATGACGCACAAAACATCTATAATAGCCTGTCAAACCTAAAAAAAACCTCAACTGTTTTACCGTCACCAGTATAGGCCAGTTCCGAATTGTCAATGTTTTGGACGGATCCGTTGACACTCCTTCCTTTGATATGATATGACCACGATAGTCAATCTGTTTTTGGAAAAACAAGCACTTCTTCTGGTTAGCAAACAGCTTGTGTGTCCGAAACACCTGAAAACAGCCTCCAAGTGGTGCACATGTTCCTGCGGCGAAGAACTGAACACTAGTATGTCATCAAAGAAAATCAATACGAATTTCCGTAAGTAAGGCTTAAACAGAGCATTTATCAAACCCTGAAACGTTGCTGGTGCATTAGTGAGCCCAAATGGCATCACTAGAAACTCAAAGTGACCATCAAACGTCCTAAAAGTTGTTTTCGTAACATCCTCCTCCTTCATTCTTATTTGATGATAACCTGCTCGTAAATCAAGCTTGGAAAATATGCAAGCACCAGCCAACTCATCTAGCAACACATCAATAACAGGTATAGGAAACTTATCAGGTATAGTAACTCTGTTTAATGCCCGATAGTCCACGCAGAAACGCCAGCTCGCATCCTTCTTCCTCACCAAAAGAACCGGACTTGAAAATGGGCTGTGACTTTCTCTTATTATCCCCGACTTCAACATTTGGGTAACCATAGATTCCATGACTGCCTTTTGAGCATGAGGATATTTATACGGACGAACACTAACATGTTTAATATTTGATAAAAGTGTTATCGAATGTTCATACCCTCGTACCGGTGGAAGTCCTTCTGGTTCCGCAAATACTCCTATAAAACGGGTAAGTACTTGTTGCAGCTCAGGATGAGGAATGGTGCCCTTCGTTATGGTCAAATGTTGCGGTTCTGTCACTACTTGTGAGAACATATGTGCTTGTAGCACCCTGGCTGGTGTTATCAAGGCGCGCAGGGTCAGATCTCCAACGATAGTCACTTGTTGACCCTGCTGCATGAATGATAATTCATGAGCTTCCCAATCCATCTCACATTTCCCCAATGTCCTTAACCATTGAATGCCAAGAATGACATCAGCACTACCCAACTCCAAGGTAATAAAGTCAGCTTGGAAATGCCGAGAAGCAATTCCAAATGCCACATTCCAACACAACTCTAAGCTCTGTACCAACATGCCTGTTCCCAACAGAACATTGCCGCAAGCTTTGGTGGTTTATAGTTTGCATCTTTTGACCACCAAGGGAGCTATGAAATTGTGCATAGCCGCACTATCTAACATTATTACGATGTCAATCTTTGCAATTTTCCCCATCACCTTAGTTGTCGATAGAGACTTATCACCACAGAAGGCTTGCAAAGACAGTTCCACACACGACGGTTGGAAGATAATCTCTTCCTCCTCCCCATCTGAATGATCATTTTTGTTGACTCCAAATTATGTACCCCAACTACCAACATAACTTGTAGTTCCTTTAATGTAACTTATGTCCCGACACATATGGAGCATCACACTGAAAACATAGTTTCCTCTTCCTTTTGTCCTCATATATATTCAGCTGGAGACAAGTTACGTCTACCCCCAGTTCCACTAGGTTTTGCCACTGAATTGGAACCCGCAGACTCTCTGGAAGATGGAACTGGAGTCGCCACAGTCTTACTTTTCCAACCTGATGTGCTAGTTGTTAGCTGTTTTGTTTTAAATGGGACTGGTTCCACAAAAGCCTCAGAATTAGACTCAATTGCAATAGCACCCTCCACCATTCTTGCTATCACTGTTGGCTCAAGCTCCAGTGTCGTTTCGATCGTTTCATCTAAACTCCTTGGTTTCATTAGCTTCAACAGTACCTTAATTTCAAGCTTTAAGCCTTTTTGGAAAACCGAAATCTGACTCTTCTCAGATATGTCATCCAATTGATACGAAAGATCCTGAAACTCAAAGACATAGTCATCGATCGATCCAAGCTGTTTCAATTCATGAAATCTATCATGCGGCGACAGGTGACAAGCACGATTAAAGCGTGCTAACAGTTTATCGCGAAACTCATCCCAAATGAGAAATGGATTCCTCTTTGCTTCCCAGTTAAACCAGCTTAAAACCCTACCAGAGAGGCTAAACGATACCAGTTCTAGCTTTTGTGAATCTGTGTATTTCCCCAGGTTAAAGAATCGCTCTACTATATTTAACCAAGTGTAAGGATCTTTACCTTCGAAGATCGGCATTTCGATCTTTCGGAGAAGAGTATCGCGATTCGCCAAGACTGACGCTACCGATTGATCCGTGATTCCCTCCGCAACCATCACCGGTGTCGACGATGATCAATTTCCTTCATCTTGTGCCGCGATTGAATTTGGTCCCGACGGAATCAGAGGACGCACCTCGACATTAGCCGCCGCTTCGCCGAGTAACTCGAGGATCTATGTCATCTGAGCGCTCATCGCATCGAGACGATTTGAAGTGTCCTGTAACTTCACGTTTGTCTCCCGCTTCGAATCTTGCAACTCCAATGTAACAGAATCAAGTCTTCCGGCGAATTCTGATAAACGCGACGAGACGTCGCCTTCCGCCATGTCCGCTGATCTCGTAACCGGCATATTGAAGCACGCTCACTGCACCAATTGATAGAGAACAATCCATATAAACTCTATCTCTTTATTCCTCAATCCAATTACAGAAGGTTCTTGAATCACAATATGCCTAAAGATGCAGAATCACATTCGATTCTGCACTTATATATGGAAGACTTACAGAGTAACGACTAACTGTTTCTTAATTAACTTCTGAGTCATAGCTTCGCCTTCTAACTTCCTTTGCCACGTCACTCTGCTGACTGCTTCTTAGGCTTCAACGATGTGTTCAACATCTCTTCATTCTCTCTAACTACCTTTAGCTTCTTCCTTTTAACATACACTTTACATGGCATATCATAGCCTTAGCACCAAAGGCAATAGACTCAGTACCAAAGGCAATAGACTCAGCACCAAAGGTAGTTCCTGGAGGCTTATACATAAAGCAGAGCTGTTAGTGTTAGGTAATACAAAAAGAGAGCGTTAAACTAGAATCATCACCTTTAGGAAACGCCATTGTACAGTCTCTATACAATAAGGAAACAAGTGAAAGTCACAATCACTTCCACGTTGATCGGATTTTAGCTTCTTTTGCTTGGATATAAGCTCATTCTGATTTGGGTTTTATAATCAATGGAAAAAGAAACATATGAATTGAGTGAGCTAATAGCTACAACAATGAAATGCCGTGAAGACAAGCTAATAAGCAAACACTGGTTGGGAAACAGAGAGTTCCAACAAGAAACTAGAAAAATCATCAAAGACTAAAATGGTGGTTGTGGTTACTTACTTCTCCTATCATGAGAAATCGAAAATACATTTTTAGTTTTTTTTTTTCTTCTTCTTATGCATACACAAACACATATTGACACAGACAAACTTATAACTAAAGCCCTTTCTTTTGCTATCTTCTTCTTTTCTCTCTTTTGTTATTTTCTTTGGAGAAGACTTAGTCAATTGTCATTGGCATGTTCATGCAACATCTGAAACGAGCTTTTCTCGCTTGCGTCATTATCTCAGTTTCTGCATCTTCAAGCAGCTTCACAACCTCCACAAAACATGGACGGAGTTCTGGATTAGCATCCCAACATCGAGTCATGATATCACTTAGCACTGGTAAACAATCGTTTGGGATTGTTGGACGCACTCCTCGGTTTACAACCGCAAACGCTGCTTGTACAGCCGTCATGTTCTGGAACGGTAAAAGTCCGGTGATTAACTCCCACAACACAATCCCGAAACTGTACACATCCACTTTTTGATTGTAGGCTCTATGCTGAATCATCTCTCTGTAATCAATAGAGAAACATATTATACATCAATGTAACTTGCAGGAGACAAGAATGATTAGGTAAAACAATAAGATACGAAACAATCACTAATCCCTTTGGAAACTTACGGAGCCATCCATCTATAAGTTCCGGTTTCTGGTGTCATTCCTTCGGGTTGAACTTCGATTCTCGCAACACCAAAGTCTGCAATCTTGATTGATTTATCTGCTGAGATGAGAAGGTTATCTGACTTTAGATCTCTGTGAATGAAGTTTCGTCCATGGACATAAGCCATACCCCTAGCAACATCTAGTGCCTGTTTAACAGCTAACTTCAAAGGCACGGCTCGGTTCTGTCTCTTAGTCAAAAACTGCCTCACAGACCCTCCTTTAGCATATTCAGTCACTATACACCACACCATTGGCTTCCTACACGCACCAATGAACCTCACAATGTTTTGGTGCTTCAAATTCGCAAGCATAGACACCTCTTGCTGAAACTGTTGCTCCATAAACTGAGCTCTTTCAGGACTGTTCTCTGGCCTCTCAAGTATCTTGATAGCTACATCCTCTCCATTGTAAGTCCCTTTGTACAACTTACCAAAAGCACCCTGAGCAAATGGAGGACCCATGTTAAGATTCCTCAGATCTATCGTCCACTCTTCATAGTTCGCCAACCCTTCAGTTTGGTACCTAGTATCCATCAATGCTTGAGCTAAAGCATCATCATTCATCGCATGGCTAACCCTTCGCGGACGAAACACACTATGCCCCGAAAGTGAGCTATGGCGCATAGGCCTTAAACCCGGGTGGCTAATAAGAGCATCACTGGAACCAACACTACTGTTGTCCACAGACATAGACACAGATCCTCCAGCATTACTCGTCTGCATACTCTCCATAGACATGTTTGTACCTTCATTAAGCTTCTGATAAAACTCTTGCGTAAACGCATAGTAATTTTTGTCATTGTTGTGATGATTCCCAACAGCAAGCACGTTGAACTTAGCTCCCTCAAGCATTTTTCCACTCCTCAAGCTTTACTCGCTCACAATTCTCCAAACTGCAAAAACATCACACAAACAAATCACTCACATATAACAAAGATCCACAAATGTTGAAGATACATTCACTAAACTAAAATCAATAAACTTTTACACCAAAACAAAAGCTTTTGCTCTCAAACACTTGAAGCTCAACACTATGCCCAACTCTGAACTGAGACAAACGAGTTAATTCAAAACGAAGAACACAAAGTAGGTTAACTCTTAACCACACTAGATTCCAAAAATTTTACTTCTTCAACAAAACTTAATCAATTCATAGATTTTTTTAAGGAAAAAAAAACCAAATTTAAAGTCCAAATAAAGAAACAAGCTACGGATCATGAATTCAAGTTACAGAACACCAAAAAAAAAACACAGATCCGATTATTCGAGTACAGTAGAAGAAGAAATTAGGGTTTACCTTAAAACCCCCAATAAAACAGTCGATTACACACTGAAACTCATGAAAATCTTCTCTTTTCTCACCCGATGATTAGAAGGATCAAAGAGATGAAGACAGTGAAAAACATTCGAATCGAGAAAATCACAAAACTTCCCAAACAGAAAATGAATTTACCTCAGAATCAAAATCAAATCCAGAAGATGAAATCTAAAGAAACCTAAGAAAAAAAGACGAAGAAGAAGAAGAAGAAGAAAAAAACATTTACTTTCGAACTTCGTTTTGCTTATTTTCTTTATTTAATATTAATCCGTTTCTTTAATTTATAGATCAAAATTTCTCTTTCTCAGTCACATTCTCACTTCTAGCGAGTGTAACACACGTGCTTCAAAATAGACACGTGGCTTATTTAAGTTAAGCTTTCACGTGCTTGTCGTATGAGAGAGCGCGTTGCCGCTTTAAAGCAACGGTTACAGATTTTGTTTTTTTTTGTTTTCTCTTTATTTCCTACTCACACTTATTATCCTCTCCACAACTATTAAATTCTTAAAACCTACATAACCTATATTGTAGCACAAAAGTACACGTTGTGTTGTTATACGTTGTATAAGTTTTGGTATGTTATGTAAGTTTTGCTACACGTTATGTAGGTTTTGGTATGTTATGTATGTTTTGCTACACGTTGTGTAGGTTTTGGTATGTTATGTACGTTTTGATTCACGTTGTATAGGTTTTAGTATGTTATGTAGGTTTTGATTCATATTATGTAGGTTTTGGTATGTTATATAGGTTTTGCTATACGTTGTGTAAGTTTTGGTATGTTGTGTAGGTTTTGGTATGTTATGTAGATTTTCGTTATGCAATTTTTGGAAGAGAAGAACTTCCAATCGATCTTTTCATTGAGATCTTTTCGAAAGTTTTGACAGACTATAGCAAAGTTACGTTATGTATCCAAGTTATGGAGGTCTATATTTGATAGCCCAGATTTTAGAGAGTTGTTTGTGACGATGTCTTCGAGTTCAAGCATGCTCTTTGTTCACCTTCAGATTTGAGAAAATATATGTTTTTTTCTCTTTAGTTCATCTTCAGAATCCAGAAGAGAACTGGTCTCGTGTAGCCACTCGTTATCTGATATGCCCCTCCGAGTTCACGTCCGCCGCGGTCGAAGACTGGGACCACCAGAACCGTAAGAAGCCGCCTCCGAGCTACGTGCATCGCGGTAAGCGAAGAAGAAGATATATTTTTTTTAATTATTCCTATTTCGTGTTTTGATAATTTTAATGTTTTAGAACAATTTCTTTTTTGTCGTTTATGTTTTAGAACAATTTCCATTTTATCGTTTATGTTTTAGAACAATTTCCATTTTGTCGTTTTTCTTTTTCGGGCCTTTATAAGGTGAGGATGTTCACTAGCCCTAAGTATCGAAAATCGGATAAGTAAGTGTTTGGTACCGAGACCCTGGCTCGCGAGACAACCAGTGGAGCTTGCTCGATTTTTCTCTTAAGTTTAATACAATCTTTCACGACCGGGGAGTTTCCCGGCGTGAATTTCGCTTACATCTCGACTAGTTCCTATCATTATCATGTTCAACTGAAACCTTCTCCTAAAGATTATATATCTAAACTTGTATTCGTATGTCGTCAAGATATGGGAAGAGAAGATACAATAGTTATTAGTAACCCGGTTACAGGAGAGACTATATCCTTACCCTTACACAAAGTGGAGTTGCAAAGTTGGTGATAAATCCTTATTTTGAATTAGTTCGATAAGGTCTTATTTGGGATATGATCTGATTCATAAACAGTTGAAAGCATTCTGCATCAACTTTAATCTTATGAGAATGTGTGAATCAGTGGCATGCCTATTAACAAATTTTTTTTTGCTTAAGACGTCCAGAATATATAAATTTTTGGACCCTCTAATACAAAAAATATTTGAGGCCCTAATATATTTATATTATAAAAAAATTTGTTTTACTAAAATTCGCTTTAGATCTCTCTAATTCTAGGCACAACATACAGTGTGATGAGCATCAAGTTTTGACATTGGAGAATGGAAACCATTTATGGAGAACAATCCAAAGTAAACTACTTAAAGCAAGCCACACTTAGTAGATTACACAATTTTACATTACAAACATATAATTGTTTTCTACAATGAAAAATGCTTTAGACGAATCAGTACTAGAGAAGTACTACAAAAAAGTATTAATACCTAAGAAAGTAAAACATTACAATATACAAATGGGAAGAAGAGATGATCGAGTGGCTTGCGATGACTTAGCGTGTTGACAAGGTTCGCATCAGTTAGAAAAGCTTGAACCATCTCCAGTCTCTTGTCTTATTATATTATTTGTAGAAACTTATCATTATTTCTAGTTAATTCTAAAATTTCCTAAAACCTTAAATCGAAGATTCATGATCAAAAATTCAACAGATCAAAATGTAATTGCAAAATAATCAATTTCATATCCATATAAGCTTAATTAGCAATTAAGAATTGATCGATTACAAGCTTAAAATCAAAAATCTCCAAAAATATTCGAAATTGTGTAAACCCTAATATATGTTCCTAATAATTAAATGACCAAATCAAACTCAAATATAATCCTAATATATGTTCTGAGTCTGAATAGATAGAACCAAAGCAGACCTGATATATTATTTGTTCGGGTTCGAAATAGTTACTTGTAAATAAAAGTGATCAAATACACTAAAATTTAGAACTACTTGTAACCAAAAGTAATTTTATTTTTTTTGTCAACGGCAAATTATGTTGGGCTACAACTGGGCGGCCCAATAGCCAAATCCCTACATAATGTAGGCATGGAGACTCGATCTCAGGTTATGCAAATGCGCTGCCTTAAGTGGACTTACCAGCTGCCACTAGACTAGAGGCCATTTGCACCATAAGTAATTAAAAGTAACTAAATAGTCTTAAAAAAATACTTGTAACCAAAAGTAATTAATAGTAATCAAATTAGTTTTAGTATAAACTAGTTTTGGTTTTTATTTGGTTAAGAAGCGAACCAAAATAAAAAATAAAATTACTTAAATATTAGAACAAAAACCAAACCAAATACATGTTTACAATTCGGTTTGGTATTTTGGGTTTTGGTTTTTATGCCTAGGTCTAATAGCCATGGATATATTCATCGGAATATCCAAGTGGGCAAATGGAATGAGAGGTTAAGCCAGAAAATGAAATGAAGTAAACGAAATCTGTAAGTTTTGCTTCAATGTGTTAGTAAATATGAAATCAGTACCTTTTTTTATTACTATATACGAGGATATATTTTTTTAATACAAAATACTGAAAATCAAGCCCTTACAAAACAAATATATGTACTAAACTTGTTTTCTTTTCTTTATCTGGAATCAAAACTCACCAAATTGTATGGTTATGGAGAATACAAACTCAAGAAGAAGAAATGAATGGCTTTTGTTCGGCACACGATAGAATCTCGTGAGGACCAGCTTCTTCTCTTCCAACACCTATCAGATCAAGATAATACAAATAGTGAGAAATAATGTTGTTCACTTCATCGCTATCAGATCCACTGTTGCACATCTGATCGCCGTAAAGAACGTTAATGGTGGCTCCGAATCCAGGAATTCGTTTCTCTGCTGTATCGTTCTTTGTAGGCTTCCATTTTCCGACAAAAACATCGTGTGCCGATGGCAAATGCTTTTTTGGTGGCGTCATCCATCGCCAAATTGCTGCCTGAAATGCTAATGTGGCATTGTTCTCGAGATACTCTGGGTGATTCAGTAAGTCCACTTTCAATGCTTGTCCGGTTTGACCGTAATTGTAATTCCTATAACGTTAATCTAGAAAGTCAATTATACTTAAACCAGAATTTTTTAACTAGAATTAGTCCGGACAGAATATTCGAAACCCTAATTCGAATCAGAATCCGATCCAAAATATATGAAACAAAACCGAACTGAAACCTAGACGAGTCTTAGATCGTAAGAGTATGAATACTTGAAATATCCAAATTTATACTGTAATATATTTAAATTAAAAAACAAAACAAAAACTAATACTTTTTTAGAAGTAAAAACTATTATATTTAAATTAAAAAAACTAATCAATTTTGAATCAAGCAATTTAACTAAATAATGATAAATTACGAAAATTTTAAATTATCCTAATTTATTCAAAACTCAAACTGAACCCGACTCAATAAAGTATTTTATAAAAACCTAACCTAACCTAAACCCAAAATTTTACTATCCTGACCTGAAATTTCAAAACTACCTAAACACATCTTCTATAGGTAAACCTGAAATATCCAAAAGTGAAAAGAATCGACGTGATCGGCTTCGAGTATCCAAATGCATATTAGCTAAAACAATGTACCAGTAAAGCGGTAAAGCTCCCCTTCCATGGTATGAGACTCCAGGAGTACAAGGATATGTTAATTTATAGTAATCATCACAATAGTTTTGATCTGGACTCATCTCCTTGTTGTAACACAATCCCCAAGCTAATGGTCCGCCTGTTGCAACTCCATATCCACCTTAAAAAGAAACGTACCGGTTATTAACGATTCAATTTCCCGGTTAACTATTTATAAAATCAATTTTACTAACATGAAGTTTTGCTTCCAACGTGACCGAGGAACGCAGCAACTTCCTTCATCCCAAGAAGTTTTTCACCCGCTGTACCGAACCCGAGAGGCTGATACAGCGCAGCAGCGGTTATGAATGATCGATAATCCCAAAAACCGACCGCGTGAGCCACCGGACTGTTACGCTTAGAGAATAGATCTTCGAATTGATAAGTCTCGAAAAAATCAGAGATTGTATGGTTGCAGCAATACTCGGACCATCCTTTACATTCCCATCCTTTGTCACATAACTTTTTACCTTTAACGATCTTCACTAGTGGCTTTTTCGCTGAGCTTAAAGACTCAAAACCTTCCTCTTCTGCGATGGCTAGAGTTATGGTCTGGAACACGATCAATGCTACCACAAGGAATAGAGATTTTGACACCATGGTTGATCAAGTTTACGTCTTTTGATTCAATTATCAATGAGTTTTTATATATAAACACAAATAAGTATAGAGGAGTAATGTCGTGTTCGTTTTAGGAAAAATTGAGTTTTCAGAATTTGGTTTGGTAGAAGAAGAGTTGCTTTTGATGTTACTTGGTTTTGATTTTTCGTGAAGTTAAAGTTACATGTTTGAGAATGTTGGTTTGAGTCATTGACCACATATGAAAATATACAATTTTATTAAACATACTGAAAAATGGTTATTTTATTGAAACCAAAATTAAGGACCGACAATTAATGATGAACTATTATTTTAGATTTTGTTCAACAAATGTATGAATGGTATAGTTTTCGAAATATTTTGGTTTTATTATTGTCAATCAACAAATGTTTTATTTTTATTTTTGACATATTTTAAAACTAAGGCATTGTAGCATAGATTTTGTCCAAACTGTATACTCCACTTCCTTATATCTCCTCGAATTTCCCAATTATCTATGGCATTGTAGCCTAGATTTTTTTCCAAATTGTCCTGCTCCTATTTTTCCATTGATTTGTGGCAAAGAAATCAAAGCAGCATTTTATGGTGTATGTATAACTACAACAATTAATACTTGATATCAGAGTTTTGATTCTTTTTCATTACATTATAGTAAATTAAAAAAAAAACAAGAATTTTATAGGTGAACTTTAGGTTATGGATCAGGGTTTGTCGACCAAATTGTAATTAAAAAAATTGTAATTATTTTCCACAAAGCTTCTCAAGGTTTTCTTTATACTTTAAATACATCCTTTTTTATTGGGATTTTTTTTTTTGATCGAATCCTGTTCTCTTTAAATTAAATTTACACAAAAAATAAATAAATCAAAGAGGGTAAATTTGTTTATAACTCCATTTGTTTCATATTAAGCGATATTTTAGAGAAAAGTTTTATATCAAAATATTTGATGTTTTCAACTTTCAATGTAAAATTAAGTACAGTTTTATTAATTTTGACCATTCATATTCTGCAAATTGAATTCGAAGTTGGTTGAATTACATTGGAAAAAGTACTATTAGTTGGAAAAATCAAAAGTTAAATGATTGTGCAAAAACCTTAAACATCTTCTATTGTGAAACAGAGGAAGTAAAAATTTTAAGCATAGGACTATTGAGCATTATAGAGCATTTATGCTCTTTATTATGCTTTATTAAATATTCTTGATTGGTAAGTCTAGAGCATTAAGTCCCTTATTATGTATGCTCTACCAATCAAACCTTTAGACTAATTCAGTTTTCTTGCTCTGCAATGGCCAATGCTGCTTCCTCTGAAGTCTTGCTTCTTGAAGTCTCTCT
>JAKUCM010005749.1:0-18046 GCA_023374145.1 Lepidium sativum
GTCGTAAGATGGATTCCTAGGATTCCTTCGTTGATATTTGATACTCATGTGGTCTCGAAGAGGTTGTGGATTTGGTATGACTTAGATTGTTTATTTTTCTTACATTTCTTTTATATTAAACAAATTTTCCAATTTCATTTTGTTCATAGAAATTCATGAATTCCAGATGAAATATTGTAGTGAAAGTGGAGAACAAAATTATTGGTGACGACAGAAAATATATTAAAAAAAAGTAATAATGAAAAAAGAATATATTGAAGTAATAATTGGATAGATGTGGAAGATGTCTCCACGCTGGGGAAGTACGGGGTCCATTTGAGATTGCTTGGTTTTCACCGCTTCCTAAGTTTCTTTCCCTTTTTTTTTTCTTTTACAGCCCTTATTTTTACTTTATTACAAACCAAGCCCCTTTTTTATCAATATTGGACCACAAATGGCCGGCCCATTAGCCAAATTCTTGCAAATGTAAGTGGGTTACTCAATCCCAAAATGTGCAAATGCCATTTTTTTTTGTCAACCTTGGGCCACAAATGACTGGCTCATTAGCCAAATTCTTGTAAATGCAAGCGGAGGGACTCGATCCCAGAATATGCAAGTGCGCATGACTTTTGTAGATTTACCACCTGCCACAAGATTAAATGCCACTTGCAAATGCCATTTATTTTTCAAAAAAAGAACTAATAACAACAACAACAATTGAACCAATTGCAATAAATAAGGAAAGATAATAAGGAAATGAGATTTATCTAGGTCAATGGTAATTGTTAAAAGTACAATTATTATTATATAATGAAAAATATTAATAGAAATATGTGTTAAAATATAGCACATTAATAATGTATAAAAATATATATTCGATATTTTTGGTATGAATATATATGTAACACACTAAATAGCTTTATACGATACTCTATTATGATATTATTTCTGTCTTAATAAATAATATTTTTTATAGGTTTTGATTTGTTCCATTTTATTACATGTTTTGTAAATTTTGATAGAAAATTTAATCTATTTAACAATTTTTAATTATCAATATTTTGTATTTTTTTATAATTGTTTTCTTTGTAGTAACCATTGGATCGACAACAAGACTCGATCTTAAGTTAAAAAAATTTAAATAGAGCAAAATGGAATTTGAATCCACCATTTCATACCTATCTAAATCAAAGACAAACTAACTAGGCCAGCTCTTTCTTAACTTTTTGTAATTGTTTAAATTATGATAAACTAAATAACTTTTAAAATAATTAAACTTTCTAAGTAATCACACTTTTAGGTAAAAAATCTTATAATTTAGGACAAATGAGCAAACGTGTAGATCATATGTACATATAATGGAATTAAATAATTTTCGATAAAGTAGAAATCCATATATAATTTTATGAGTGAGAAAAATATTATATGTTATTTGTAAATAATTGGATTGACAAAATTCAATCTATAACTAAACTGTTTTAATTAGAACTGAATAAAATTTAAACTCACCACATAATATCAAACTAAATCAAAGACAATCTAATTAGACAACCTAGATAAATATCATTGTGTTTTGTTAGATAAGTTGTTGACTACTACTTGGTCAACTTCAGGTCTGAGTTCTTAGGATTCATTTTCTTAGTATGGTGTAACGACTGCCCCGCTGTCTCCGACATGGACCCGGTGAAATTGAATTCTCCGTGAAGATGCGGAGTACCAACGGTTAGACGCGTTTCTGTCCAATCGCTACATAAACACAATACATTGTCTCACTCTTAGAGGTGGCCCATTATTTTTATTTTTTTTGTCAACGGCAAATTATGTTGGGCCACAACTGGTTGGCCCAATAGCCAAATTCCTACATAATGTAGGCGGAGGGGACTCGATCTCTGGTTGTGCAAATGAGCTACCTTATGTGGACTTACCGTCTGCCAGAACCATTTGCATATCATATATTATTTAAAACTTAACTAATGCATGTATCAGTTGAATAAAACAAGTAAAAACATCATTTCTCAAAATTAAATAACTAAAAATCAGTTTAGAAGCAAATATATATATTTTTATACTAGATGCAAAAATATTATCATTGGTAAGTTACCAGAATATAGAATTTTGTAAGCAGTCGTATATAATTAGGAAATCAGATGACACATTCTCATACCAAATAATTACAGGTCATGCTCATGCTTAATTATGTCGCTTCCCCACACATTCTATCATCATTACTCCATTTTATCAAATCTCTGCCTACCTTTTTCAGCAAATACCCATACGTCTACCCCTTAAATTATTATTTTTTCTATTGTTAGAAAGTCTTATTATTCTTACTTTTTCCTTTATAAATATGTTAAATCTTTATGTACATTTGGGATTAATGAGTATTATTATGTGCTCAGGCTTTTTTAATATATCATGATTCTTTATCAATTGTGGGGTTAAAGGGTCCAAAGGCACTCAGCCTTCGTAATTGATCAACTATCTCTAAATCTTTTTGCTCTTTTTCTCAAACCTTTACCGATTTTACTAATAGTCAAAACCATCCTAATTTGCAGACTTCAGCTAACTATCTTAGACTCGATCTGATATATCGTTCAAACCATATTACAGAATTACATGAATATCTATAATTAATTGAAACTAATAAAAAAATGTAGATGTGAATATTTAACTTTTAACTAAAAACATATTGTCATCATATATAACATCATCATACACATATTTTTTTGGGTCTAAAATATTCACTCCATCATATATAAGTTGTGGTTACAGACTCAAAGAACATTGGTGATCAAGCACAATTACTTTATGAATACAAACAAACACAGCATAATTAAGGGACAAAGTTTCTGTCAAAGAAATCCCAGAGTCTTCTCAAAATTTTAGATGTCCTCGGTCCAAATTCTTCGTAAATCTATTGAGTCTTCTAGTATAGATCAAAGGAGCTAGATGTTCGAAATATGTAAAAAGCAGGTGAACTAAAAACTACAGAGAAAGAAAGACAACTCAAGGGTTGCAAGATTCTTTTTAAAAATAAAGAATTAAAGGCCATCTTGAACCCAACCAAAGACATGAGCTTGTACATGATCACAAGGAGTTGGAAGCCCAATATAGTGTAATGATTCTAGAAATATATGGCTTCAATTTGCACTAAGTCTTAATCCAAAAGATGTGAGCCAAAAAAAAGTATCTAAGTAGACATAAGTCTAATACGTGAGGAAAAGTGTTATATTGCCTTAATTGTCTAAAAAAATTGCATATCATCTTTGGTCAAAGGTATTGAGTATTTGTTATCAAAAGCGAGATAAGCAGAAATACAGGATAACAAGTTTATATAGATCATCAATGAAGTTTTTAAAATTGTTTTCTTGAAAAAATCATTGATTGTTGAAATTAACATTGAATATTTATGAAAAAATTTAAATATGGTTTTGAAATTTTTTACTAATGGTTGATATTCACCCCCACATCATAGAATAGAATAGTAGGTTATGTTTAACAAATTATTTTGTATTTTAAGACTTATTAACAAATAATGATAAAAGTTCCTTACTAATGAAAGAAAATAAATGCTCTAAAGTTGCACAATAATACAAAATGATGGTTTACCTCCACAATTTTTTAGATTTAGAGATTTTATGTTTCCATGGATAGTTGAAAATAACTTTTGAAACTCCTAACCACATACATATTCACCATTACTCATACTTCTTCCCATTATAAATATATAGAAGCTAAAAAATCTATAAAGTATAAATATACAAGGTAACAAATTACTTATTTGAGAAAGAAAGATGCATAGTAAATTCTCCTTTTTAGGAGATATCATCTAGGTTGAGTTCATAAATCTTTTTAAATTTTGCAATTACATATGCTAAGATATTGAATTGTGAAATTAAATAGATATTTGATCGTATTTGTAAAAATAATTGTTCAAAATGAAAAATAAAATAAAGAATTTGATTTATATATAATTGGTCTTAAGGTATGATTGAAAGCATAATTACATGATCTATTTTACATAAGTGGCGCATTTTTCTATAATTTTCACTAATCACTTAAAAACATTATTAAAAAGACATTTTTGCGTGAAATAAACAGTAATACGACTACATTTATTTTTCTTTGTAAATTATTACTTTTTGTTCATATCCAAAATTACTACTATCCACCAGTGAATTTTTGTTAAAACTACTACCGTACATTTATTTTTATTTTTTTAGTTAATTTAACTTATTTCCAGAAATGTAATAAATATTATTAATCTATTTAAAGAGAGAGACGTAAGTTTGGGTTTAGGAAGGGAGAAGAAGACCAATCCTCATTTACTACTTTACATATTTCATTTGTTAGATTTTTATATATTTTCTTTTATACTTTTATAATTTATTAGTAAATATATCTAACATTTATAATCTTCATATACAGAATTAACTTTTTACGTAAATAAAATTTATGTTATATGTAGAATAATTACAGATAACACATATACTAAAACAAATATATATTTAAAATTTAATAATCGAAGACTAAAATAACTTTATAGTTATTTTTTAATATTGCTTATTTATCAATATCGCATTGTATTGTACTGTATTTTGTTTTGCACATCTACCGTATTATATTTTGTCCTGTACCGCCAAAATCGAAGTTATCAGTCGAATCCTTGATCAAAATTGCAGAGTAAATAGCTTAAAAGAAAGTTACATATTTATCTAATAAAAATTAGAGTGTTATAAGTTTCGGTAACACAATTTTGAAATTAATTTAGAAGTTGTTGTAGGACTTTATGAGTTTTTTTTACTTTAATTTTCATTTTTCTGGATAACCTTTTTTAGTTAATTGAGAATGTGTACTATTAATTTACCATTAAAATATTTGAATCAGCATTTAAAACTATGGTTTATTTGGTTTACTAGAAAAAAGATCACAACTAACTCAACGATGACATGTGTCTATGTAAGAGTCTCTCAAAAATTTTGTTTTGTGTCAAATGAGAAATGTTTTCACCAAATCTCTTAAAATATTATTATGGATTATTTTAATTGTGAGAGACAAGGTGAGATAAAATGCTCTAAGAGGTCTCAAATTGAAACTTTTATTAGTAATAGACACCAAAAATAGCTGTAAGGGTGTCATCACTATCTTAGATGTAGGCTCCAGTCATAAAACTAACGGCCACGATCTGTTGGCAATAGAGCAATATAAAGCAAAGCTGGTCTTGTTTATTTAGAAATTTTGAACCATTCAAGGCGATTTTCTCCGTTTCGTTTATTGTTAATTACATTCACCAGGTGATTACTCTTTTCTCTTTGTTTTTGGTATCAGTTTTGGTTTGTTTGCATTTACAACAATCTCATGAAACTTTGAAATTAACATCTTATGGATTGAATGTGTAAAGACCATATTCATTTTGAATTATTAGAATAATTGTATGCAAGATTAGTGTTTTCGTGAATGATAGATAATAAAGAATTATAGATCATTGTGATCTATGAATAATTTAATGAAACTTGTGTCGGGCATCGATATTGTTACAGAATGGATCAAATATTTGATCCATTGAATCAATGACAAATCTGTGTTCCACGTAAATACAATTTATCCAATTTGACAACAAATTTTTGCTTTGAACTTATGTCATTCCAGGTACAGATTGAAGAATGGCAGACGGTGAAGACATTCAACCACTAGTTTGTGACAATGGAACAGGAATGGTTAAGGTAAAGTTTATTTTTTGTGCAAGAATATATTTATAACCAGAAAAATATATAACAAAAGGTTGAATTTGGTTTGGTTTAGGCCGGATTTGCAGGTGATGATGCACCAAGAGCAGTATTCCCGAGCATTGTAGGGCGTCCTCGACACACAGGAGTGATGGTTGGGATGGGACAAAAGGATGCTTATGTTGGAGACGAGGCTCAGTCAAAACGTGGTATCTTGACTCTCAAATACCCAATTGAGCATGGTATTGTTAATAATTGGGATGACATGGAGAAGATTTGGCATCACACTTTCTACAATGAGCTTCGTGTTGCTCCTGAAGAACATCCAGTTCTCTTAACCGAAGCTCCTCTTAATCCCAAAGCTAACCGTGAAAAGATGACTCAGATCATGTTTGAAACCTTCAACACTCCTGCTATGTATGTTGCCATTCAAGCTGTTCTTTCACTCTATGCTAGTGGCCGTACTACTGGTCAGTATCACTCACTTTTTTCATTTTCATTGCTTGGCACAGTTAGCTTTGTGCTCGATGGATTCGTCGGTTCTATAGCAACCCTAGCTAATTGGTCATTTTGCTAATTGTTTGGTTTAGGTATTGTTTTGGATTCTGGAGATGGTGTGAGCCACACGGTACCAATTTACGAGGGTTATGCACTTCCTCACGCGATCCTACGTCTTGACTTAGCAGGTCGTGACCTCACTGACCACCTCATGAAAATTCTGACAGAGCGTGGTTACTCCTTCACCACAACTGCTGAGCGTGAAATCGTTAGAGACATGAAAGAGAAACTCTCTTACATTGCTCTTGACTTCGACCAAGAGCTAGAGACTTCCAACACAAGCTCGTCTGTTGAAAAAAGCTTCGAGCTTCCTGATGGACAAGTGATAACCATTGGAGCAGAGCGGTTCCGATGTCCTGAAGTTCTGTTCCAGCCGTCGATGATTGGAATGGAAGCTTCAGGAATCCATGAAACCACTTATAATTCGATCATGAAATGTGATGTGGATATTAGGAAAGATTTGTATGGGAACATTGTGCTAAGTGGTGGAACCACAATGTTTGCTGGGATTGGTGATAGAATGAGCAAAGAGATCACAGCATTGGCTCCAAGTAGTATGAAGATTAAAGTTGTGGCTCCACCGGAAAGGAAGTACAGTGTCTGGATTGGTGGTTCTATATTGGCTTCACTCAGCACATTCCAGCAGGTGAAACTCATATTCTAAACATTTCTATCTTCAATTTTGATTTAACATTTTTGTCTTTTGATATAAATAAATATTGTGTGTGTTCGTACACATTACAGATGTGGATTGCAAAAGCAGAGTATGATGAATCTGGACCTTCAATTGTGCATAGGAAGTGCTTCTAATCACAGTTCCTGAGATCAACAAAGGGAGACAGAAGTAAAACTAAAAGATAAACGATTTAAAATAACTAATTCTTCTTTTTTTATATTCTACTACCAATTGTCAAATTGATTTTCTTTTTATCTCATTATTTTGCCAATTTGTTCTTTGTAATTTTGATTCGAAGCAACTGGACTAAAAAATAGTTCTTATATGTTTCTTTCTTTTGTAATTTGAAACTTTTTTTTTGGATAGCCTATTTCTATTATTTGTATCAGATTGATGATCTAATTCTACTCGACTATCAAATTTAACACCATGAAGTTTGTTATTTCTTCTTAATTGCATTTAAAATTTTTAAAAAATCATAGGAACTAACATACATAGCATTAGAAACACTGAAGGATCAAGATAGTTTTTTTGGCTAAGGTCCATTTGAGTATTTTTAATTTTTTGATCGGATTTGATTCAGGTATAGACCTGATTCATATTCGATATTTCTATTTATTTTTAAAAAAGGTCAAAATTTAAAATATATTTCTATTTATTTTTAAAAAAGGTCAAAATTTAAAATCAGTTAGAATTAAATTTTTAAATTTAGTTTTGTGCGCAATTAATAAAAGTGACAAAGTTCGTATGTTCTTGGTGCAGTATGTGATAGTTTGAGTGAAATTAGAATTTTAATTTTAGTTATGTGTGTAATTAAAAAAGAGGCAAACCTTTAGATGTACCTATTAATATATGTGATTAATTCAAGTGAAATTAAATAGTCGATTTTTTTTGGGTTTCCTATTAGTCGGAATTGGGTTTGCCAAGGAGCGAAGCCCATTTACACATTTTAGATCCACAAGTTCATAATCTGAAAAAGAGAAGAATTTATATAGTAGGAGAAATTCAAGGGATCAACTTAAGATACCATTATGCTTAACAAAAAATCTTACTAATCAAAGTTATACGATAAAGTTAAGCCTATAAATATCAGGAAAAACTCATGGAAAAGAGGCTGGCTTAAACTAGGGTTGGGCATAATTGCTTGTCACTTGATCGGGTTCGTACTCGTAACTTGGTTCATACTTGGTATAAAAATCTAAATACTTAATACGGACAAGTCAAATAACAAGTAAGTTAATTAAGGCAAGTAACAAATATTAATAAAAAATTGATATTCCGCTCGTTACTATTTAATTTGTTGCATTTTATAGTTATAATGTTTTGAAATTAAATTTACTCTTAAAAAAATCGATATTGTAATTTTTTCAATAATTATACGTTAATCTAATATTTAAATTTTATTACAAATATTGTTTACATCAACTCATAATTATTTGTTAAAGTTTTTAAAAAATTTATTAAATATATGTTTTTGGTTGATATTTATGCATAAAATTAAATTGATTTAATGATATTTTAAGATGTGAGTTTTAGGATATGGATCGGATTTTATCGATCTAATTATTGACAAAAAATATTAGAAATTTTGAATAATTAACAAATCGTATCAGGTAACTTATAATTATTTCTTATTTTTGCAAGATTTTATTTTGACAAGTACATAATTCGAGCAAGACAAATACAAATATTAAATTTTATTACTCGAACAAATCAAACCCAACTAAACCATAAATATATGAAAATGAGTAAATATTCGGCTCATGCCCACCCCTAGCCTAAACTCCATTGAAAAACCCTAGAATATTTTCCCTTTAGCTTTCTTTAAAAGTGATCATTTGTATCCATCTCTTCCAACTCATCAATTAATACAATCCTTAATTCTTAGTTTATTTTCTGCGTCTAGTTATAATTTCATGAAAGCATCTAATCCCAACTCGAGCGTTGATCTCCGGATCAGCACTATGCATATCCAAAGCTCCGTTAGTAAAAATCAGAGATTTGTTGTCGAGTGAGTTGTCTCAACATCAAACGCAGTCACTCCTAAAAGGTCATATCTTTGTCTGTGGCATATAGAAATTGTCTCAATGGTTTGTACCCCTAATCTGTCAATCTTAGAGCTCACATATTGGCTTATCTCATGCTTATGCTTATTCGTAGTACTTGAAGAAAAAAAAAGAAACCTCCATTTTATCGAAATAGCATTCAGATTAAAACCAAAAACGTCAGGTAAACCAAAGAGACAATTTAAACACTCATAAACCCTAAACCCTTCCTCCCCAAAGGATTCAACTTTAAGAATATAACTATAAGCAAAGAATCATTCTTGTCTCTGTCTTCTGCAAATAGCCATGCAAATTTAACGCTCATCTAATCTCCATCGTCATCTCATCGTCAACGTCTTGGTCCTCTTTTTCTTACTCTTCCTTAATTTTTGAGAAAGTTGGTCATCCTTGCACTTAACTCTAGAAAAGAATTATCGAAATATATTTGAATAGGTTCCCTTATCGCTGGTTGTGCATATGATGAGAATATGATTGGTTCAACTTGATGAATATATTTTTCCTTTGGTTATGAAAGTTTGGTTTAACAATGGACAAGTTCATGTTGGGTTTGTTAAATATACTTTGTGGCTACAAGTTTTGTTGATTTCTATAGTAAATGCAAGGATTTATTGTGTGTGTTTGGTTATATATTCGTGAAAAATGACAAATTATATATATAAAAGCAGGGTTGTCTCTTCTGGTATCGACAATTCAGCATGACACCTCATCAAAAATGATCAATCAAATTGCTTGATCAATCCAACTCATCACATGATTCCACTTCTTTAATCTCAAACTTTTTGCTTTCAACAATCGTGACTCTTCTGTTTCCCTTTTTTTAAGATAAAAGGTAATGACTCTTCTGTTTCTCCTACACTAAAGTCCAGTTCTTTCACAAAATAGAGACTGGTGATAGTGTTACCATGAAAATTGTCGATCAAAGCATCAACCTTAAGTGTAACAAAGTTAAGCAGGTTCTATTTTTTACTCTTTTAACTTCTCTCTTTTCGATTTGATTGTGGTTTTGAAGGAACAAATCTCAAATACAAATGCATATTCATCATTCATATTAGTTTCCACATCATCATCTTCTTTTTCTCCCTCTTCTCTTCTAAAAGTGAAACCCTATTTTAAAATATTTTGAAGGATAAATAATGAAGGAGAACCCTTAGCATTCTCAGAAAAGTATGACGAAAGAAAATCTTCTTTGATGAAAAATTAATCAGAGTTTATCTTTTGGTTCTATAAACCGTGTGTTGTAGAAGGCTCAAGAAGGTTATATGGTTCGACGACATCTTGAACAAGGCAACATCACGTTCACTCTCACATGTTTGAAAACAAGAAGACGACATCTGGAATGAGAAGATGACGGTTCTATCCTTCTTACGGAATCTCCTAATCTTATAAAGAAGAACAAGTTCAACCACTTGAAAATGGCCAATATTCATTAAAGTAGTCTCGACTATTGACAAAATATTCAGCCGAAATATTGTTCATCGATATTTAAAACATTTATTTCTCTTTCCGTAATAAAACTCTCATAGTTCTCCCAAAATTTTAAAAAATTTACAACAAAATGACATAACTTAAAAAAGGATCCTGCCGCGTAGCGCGGGCACTCACCTAGTCATAAGTAAAGGGAGAGTTTGCTGATATGATTAATTCATCATATGAAATTTTCTATAAAATCACATAGAATCTTACAATAATGTATAAAAAAACTTCTAAAATCATCATATATTTGTTTTAACGATAAATAAAAATTAATTTAGATCATCTTAAATATTATGAAAACTCACTAAATTCTCTTAAAATCTATCGAAATCTTCATATTAAATCTCTTTAGTTTGAATACACTCCTTTATTATCTTTCTGATATTTTAATAAATGTTTTTGTTAGTTGGTGTGGTAAAGCTAATGTGGATTGAGTACCGTCCGGTATGATAGGAGTAACTAAATTCCAATTTCTTTTAATTTCTAATTTCGGTTAACTGAACCGAATTCAAAACCAAGAAACAGAAGTCGCGACGAATGAATCATCTCCATTCCAGAACATACTTCCTCGAGATCGCTGCCGTAAAAATTCATGCTTTCTCTTCATTGGTGACGAGAAACCCTAAATCGTATGTCAATTCCCACACCTGCAACTAACGAAAATCAACCCGGATCTGTCGCCGGCGATTTTCCTCCAGATCCGCTTCTAGCCTCAGGTGCCTACCTCTCCTCCACTACCCCCTCTGTGGACGGAACCCTAGACAATCCTGCGAAACGGCGACCAATTCAGGGAGGAAACGGAGTATCTGGTTCGGGAGAGAGCGGACGCATCGGGATGTAAAAGAGAGAGGATCAGGTAAATCCATCTTCGGATATCTCGCCTCAGACGGAAACGAAATCACGGAAGCGTATGGCGCCTCTTGATAATTGGCTGCCCCCTGGTTGGAGAGTTGAAGACAAGGTTCGTACCTCCGGTGCCACAGCTGGTTCGGTCGATAAGGTACACAAAATCTGAGTCTATAAAGTATAAACTCTCTCTCGTTTCACAGTTGAGCTGCTCTGTGTTCTTTGTTCTCTCTGGTTTAGAATTAAGATTCATCGCTGCTACAAAGTTCTTAGATGAATTTATGTGGTTATTGGGCGCATGAATTTGGAGAATATGAAGTAAAAATGTTGCCTTTAAGTAGTGTCAAGTGTAAGGTTGTAGAAAATTTGTATATGATTTGAGATTTTGTTAATGGTATATTGGGGCTAAGGTATAATAGTACATTTTATCAGTGTGATTAAGTGTTAGCTAGATTCATCTGGTGGATTTATATGATTTATTTCGGTATATACAGTGATCAAGGAGAAGAACGTTTTATGTGCAGTATTGTTATGTAAACTTGCAACATTGACTTATCCGGTATTTGCAGTACTATTACGAACCATTTACAGGGCGTAAATTTCGGTCCAGGACCGAGGTCCTATACTACTTGGAACATGGAACCTCTAAAAAAGGCACCAAGAAAGCAGAGAACACAGATTTGCATTCAGACGTGAGTTAACACATACCTGAAGTTACTGCCCCCTTTCAAGCATGTTATACATTCTAAACCTTGTGTTTGCAGCGTACTGAAGGTCAAGGAAGCCATAGAGCCAGCAAGAAATTTAAACAGCACCAAAGCCGCCTCCGCCTCCGTTGAACTTTGACTTTGAGAATCCACCTGAGAAGGTAATCTGGTCTATGGGAAACGCAGGAGAAGAAGCTTGGACACCATTTATTGGGGACGATAAGGTTCAAGACTCATTGAGACGAGATTGGAGCACTGCGTTTACTGTAATTACGACCCAAATCCCAAGTAAACTGTCGTTTTGACACAATGGTGGCGAATTTTTGGGGTCGTTGCATCTAGTGTAAGATAAAACTGAGATGTTAGGTTTATCTAATTGGGTGATGTTTGATTAGTCAGCATGTGATTTAATAGTTTTATTGCGTTTGGAACGTTATGACCATTCGCGTTTTGACTGATGACATTGAGGACTGTCGATTGTCTTCTCCATTCCAAAGTAACTTAGCTTGTTTTTGTGGCAAATGCTCTGTTTCAAGAACTAATGCTTTACAAGGCTAGCGTTTTCAAAAGGTATTTTTGGATAGAAAAGGGTAGCAAATTGTGTAAGCTGAAGAAGTTTACATAGAAGTGGCAAGAGCAAGCGTAGAGATAAGAGAGCACATAATCAGTCGGACGCAATTGTTGTGTCTTATTGTGGAGAATAAGAACATAAGAACGAGTTTCAAAGATCATTTTTGTCTTACGTCAACAAAAGGAATCTTTGATAATAAATGAAACTCATGATGTGGTGACATGAAGCGTCTCAAGTCCAACGGTTACGATGATAAAAGCATATTGGGACAATAAAGACTTCGCTTTTTATTTAATATGGCTTGGGACGGTCATCATTGAGGAACTTGTATGATCGCAGTAATTTTGATATATATTGCTTGAAAGGTTTGAGAAATAAAAGACAAAATAGATATTCGTTCTGAAGAAAAGTTCGTTGTGGCCATGAGTTGGATTTTGGCAAACATATTAATGGAAGTTGAAAAGGAAAACTGTGAGTACGCATATACTTGCAGGGTTTTTGAACTTGTGTTGTCTGTTCGCCAATATTCCAATTCCACACAATTTTTTCTTTTAGAACAGTTATTTATTTGCATCTCTAAAGTATAATGTCAATGTCACCTTCGTAGTTCCAACGATCTGTAATCACATAGTACACAGAGCCTTGGAACTATGAAGCAAACTGTAAGACGACAAAATGTTCAGCTATGTGATTGCAGTAGTTAGAAAATATGAGGTAAGCTAGAAGAATGAACGAAAGACGCTTTGAAATTTATTTTAAACAGACAAATTTGGAAGTAATGATTGAAAGGCAATTTTGTGTAGAGTTCTTGCATAACTATTTGTCCTTTATTACTTTCCCACTATAGATTAATGTTGCTACTATAACTATGAATGGTTTTCAAGTTTCTTCTATTGTTTTATCTTGGGTCGTTTAGTAAAATAATAACAGAACGACATAAGCAAACAAAACAGCGTCTGTAGTCCAACGGTTAGGATAATTGCCTTCCAAGCAATAGACCCGGGTTCGACTCCCGGCAGACGCAATCTTTTTAAATAATCGTGTTATTGTTTTAAATATCTTATATAAAACAAACTATGCCGTTTCGTCGATAAGATACGATAAACCCGCCAAAATCGAATCACCAATTGGAAGGGTATTCTCGTCCAATAACAAATTTTGTTTTTATTCATTTGTATAAAATCTTCTACTATATAGTAAGTGAATGTTGCGTGCACGCGCCGAATCGCATCGTGTGGCCACTATTTCTCGGCCCAACCGTCTCCACCACACGCTTCTCTCTCGTCTTTCAATTTGTTTCCGGCGAGTGGAAGAAGAAGGAATCAGAAGATTTGTTTTGTCCATGGCGGGTTCTTGTACTTCCATTAGGCCTCGCCTCATTGCCTCTTCGTCAATTGTTGAGCTTTCTAGATTGATTAATCGAGCTGGAGTCCCTTTTTCCGTACGGTTTTCTACAAGAAACCCATGTCCATGGAGGTGGATTAACAGCTCCTACTTCCCGTGAGGAAGGTCCTTCTTGTATCTTCGTTGGCCCTATCGATTCCGCCCGCAAAGAAACCCTAGAAGCTCTTTACCGCCAAGTACGCCCTGATTAATTCGTCTTTTGATTTCTATATTTCGACTGATGAAGTCAGTATCATGATCTTAATTCTTTTCTCTTTTGCTTTTTGGCTTCTTCTGAACTGTGAGTGAGTCTGTGATACTATACTACTTACTACTTCAATTCATAAGTAAATTCTATGAATTTTGTGAATTATCATGAAACTGTTGAGTATTAATCCTGATTTCGAAGTATGATGTATGGAACTTTGATATGGTGAATACTTGTGTATAGGCTAAGGATGCGTATTACAATGGCAAGCCTTTGATAGTTGATGACATGTTTGACAGAGTTGAGGTAAGTAAGATAACTGCTACTGTATATCACTATATGCTTCTTATTTGTTTAAGTACAGTTTGTAGTAAGATATGATATCAATATTGGATTCTGCTTTTCTATACTTGTATCATCTTCTGTTGCAGCTAAAGCTTCGTTGGTATGGTTCAAAATCTGTTGTCAAGTACCCTCGGTGCAGCCTCCTGCGACAGTCAACATATGCCGATGCAGAGGTACAATGTGGGTGGTCATGTTTCCATTCCACTCATGCAAAACGGATGGAAATTGCAACTTTTTATCGAACTCTTTGGAATTTAACTTTATTATTCCACTATAAATAGGTTCAGAGTCTTCAGACCCTCCTTTTTGTTAATCCTTGAGATGTGGATTTCGTTTAATGACAGGTTTTCAGTTTCAAAAAAGGTCATCTGTGCTCTTATGTAGGTAGTTTCTATGGGGATATGGGATCCTGACAGTGATATAGTTTTCTAAGTATTGCCTGAGATTTTCACACTTTTCTCGCTTGAACCAGCAAGTTTACGCATTGTTTAGTTTTTATTGACCTTTTCTATAGGATATCTGCTTCGTCAGTATCTCTCTTAAGAAACATTTCTCTGTTTGCTTTTTTATCTGCATTTACCATTTGTCATAGTGGGTATGATATCACTTCATATCTTTTCTCTAAATTAGTAGATGATCATTGTTTTGCTAGTGAACAACTGTTTGCCAAGGGTTGATGTTGAGATGAATCCTTGTAGGACAGGATGATGCATCACAAGTTCTCCTGCTAGCTACCATATGGATCTTGATTTTTTTATTTGGTAGCTCGGCTTGCATTTTTCCCACGATCTATGGCTTTAGGTCTTGTCAACGGAGGTGATCCTTTTGACTCAGGGCATGTCTATAGTGGCCAATTGTCATCTTCTGTGCCTCTTTTGTCAAAGTTAAACGGCATCCTGCTAACTCTACTAGGACCTGCTTGTGGATATCCGATTGCAGCTTCTGCAGGTATCAGAATGCAAACTCTATTTTACATAAATACCTTTCAGTTACTATTCAATCTGGTAAATAGTTGTCTTTTACTTTTTACTAAGATAAAAAAAGCCTGTTTGCAGTAAGAGTACTTAAAGGGTTATGGAGAAATGACTTAACGGCTCTAAAAGGGGACTGCCCTAATTGCGGGGAAGAGGTCCGATCTTTGCTCATAATTCTTTTGGAGCAACAAAATTACGAACTTTGTTGTTTTATTCAGTTCATCTCACATTTGAGTTTGATGAAACTTGTGTGTAGGTTTTTCGCATTCGTAAGATCCGATCAATCAAACAGATCGCCCCACAAAGCTGACTGTCATGTCTGTGAGTGCACCCTGGAGTTCCGTACCAAAGTGGAGGTAAAAATGGCTTATTGTCCCTTATTTTGCGTTGCATTTAAAACGACTTTTGCCATGGTGTGAACCAAGCACTGCCTTAGTAGTCCTTTGTAGTTTTCTAACAATGATTGTTGGTCCTATGTTTCTGCTTCAGAAATCTGCATCACGATTGGGTAGAAAATGGGTTTACGGCAGGATATACCTTGTTTCACGGCCAAGGAGAGATCGGCGTTCCAAATTTACATAATTCTGACAAAAGAAGAAATTTTTTTGGGGATAGTTTCCACTCAATTACGTATGTAAAAGGGATACTAGAAAGCTTTATAACATTTAAAAGGATTCATAAAAGTGTTACTATGATGTTTTTTTCTCTCTTGTAGCCCTTCCTCCAGACAGTTACAGAAAGAACGAAAAAACAGAGATTGAATCCGTGATTCCGAGGTAACAGAGAACACGCATTTGCTGCTGAGTAAAAAAAATTGTAGTTCAGCTTCCTCAGAAATGTGCCAAGCTACAGACAAGAATCCATGCGAGCTGAAGACAGAACATGAAACAGATTCAGTCAAGTCGAGAACTCGGTTGAGTGAAAGAGTTTGAGAAGTAATTAGATGATACCAAACTTACCAAAAAGAGAGTAAGTGATGCAAAGAGACCCTCTTGGAGTAAAGCTGCATGGCCTCCAAAATCTTCTTCATCAACCTTGAGAATCATTGCGTAGTATCCATAAACTATTCCTGAGGATATGGCCAAAAAACCTGCATAATCCCACCACAAAATTTGGCAATGTGATCCAAAATCTCTCAAGGAACATTCCGAATATTTTGTTTCCTCTATGAACAGAATTGATACTAGCACATCTGGGTTTTCCATGTGATTATGGCCTTAGTATGAATTAGTTATGAACACTTACAAAATGATCCAAATGCCTCCAACAAGTGGAATTGATCCCCATAATAATCCACAGATCAATCCCACAACTTGTCGAATCCAATGCAAACACGTCTCCTAATTGATCCTGTATCATCAACAATATACCCAACTTCTCAAAATCTGTTTATATAAGATCATTAAACTATTATAACAGCTTCATGGAAATTCACATCTTGAACAGTAAGAAACAACTTGCTCTAAGCGATTGTCAAAAAATACTTTGTTTTTACAAATTGGATTTATTGTTCAGTAAGATCGACTGCTTAATCCAAAAAAAAAAAAGAGAGTCAAAGGAGCTCCGAAATAATTGGGGATTAGTACCTTATCCCAGGAAGCATCGGGATCGAACAACTTGGCCAATATGGATGGTGACAAGTGAACATTTTGGTGATTGTATTGTTGCTGATTCAACTTCCCCAATTTCGCTTCTTTCATCCTCGATATCACACAATACCCGAAACTTTGGATAACGAGAGAATATGAAAACTTGGAAGAAGTAATCAAATAATACTCTTTATCCCAAATATTGAATTAGGGTTCTTAGATCATCCAACAGTAATAGTGGCTGAGTCGTGACACTATATTAAACTAAACTATGAGTGCCCTTCATGTTTTATGATGGAAGATTGGACTCTGATTGAGATTTTTTTCCATCAACACAAATAAAATAAATGTTATATTAATTTATTTATTTATTAAAGAGATAAGATAAGTAGATCCATAACACGACAAAGGCGATTTAGGGTTAGCGGGTACGGTGGCTGTTTTGGACCGATACATGCAGCTTCAGTCTTCACCGTTGATCGATTCCAGACGACGCAGGGGTGGCGGATCTAGAGAGCCAGGTTTTGAGGAGATCGGGGGATTGTGGACTCACGCGAGGAGATCGGACTCTCGAGAGCAATTCGATTTGGCGTATCTGCAGAAGGTGGAATTGATCGACATCTCCCGAAAGGGTGAGGCCGACAAAAACGGTAAGTATTCTTTGCTCAGATTCTGGTTTTGCGGTGATTTTCGACAATCATTGTAAAACTTTGGAAATCTTTTTGGTGATTTGTGGTGATTTTTTTGTGAAAAATGATATGATGATTGTGAAATTGGACATAACAATGGAATCCATTGTTGAGGACAGTAATTGGATTGAACTCGGGGAACGGATCTAAGGATGCTGATAACATTACATTCACATCCAAAGATCTAGTCATGATCCGAGATCTATTGAGAAATAGTTTTCCTTCGACACGGTCACATAGGGTCTGTGGCCGGTGC
>JAKUCM010005750.1:0-20333 GCA_023374145.1 Lepidium sativum
TTGAATTGAGAATCAAAGATAAACCAGGATGTAAATCACCCCCCCCCCCCCCCCCCAATTCCTCGTGGATTAAGTGTAATATAGGATATAACTGGAACAAATTGTCACGGTTGGGAGGTGCAAGTTGGATCCTCCGCAATTTAGTTTCCAGATTCATATCACACAGTAGAAGAGCTTACTCTGCAGTGTGCTCAAGATTTTCAAGCAGTTGTACAAAGTCTAACATGAGGTATTCAGAGCATGATATCATTGGGTAATGATAGTATCATATTTGCAAGTGGAAATGTTGATTTAGTTAGCATGATTAACAGGCCCAAAGCTTGGCCATCTTTCAAGGCTATTATAGAGCCTATTCTTTTGGATCTCTAACTTCTTCTTTTAGAGAATTTCTTTTGAACCGGGTCATGCAAACAAAGGAGCTATTCTCATCGCTTCTAGTATGACACGAGAGGATCGAAGGCAATTGTATGTAGCATCGGGCTCACCCAGCTGGTTAAGGGAAGATCTTAATGCAGACCTTGGCTTAGCTTCATAGGTTTTGCTGCTATGATTTCTTATGCTCCTTTCCATCAATATATATCGATTTCAAGTGAAAAAAAAAGTTAAAGAAATGATTAGTGCTTTGGTAAATTGACTCACACTCACAATTCACAAAATCACAAATATAATACATATATATATAATAGTGATCGAAATTGTATTTGTGATTGGAATGAAACATTAATTTAGAAATTATGGGGGTGTATTGGACTGAGCATTTTGAGTGATCTGAGTTAAAATGACAAATCATGTGTATTCAATCATGAATTTTAAAATGTCTCTTGAAATCTAGTGTTATTGGACATATGATTTATAATTATCTCTAGTGTTATTGAATTAGTGATTTTTAAAAATCATTTAATATACATTGTTACTGGAATTGGTTTAAGTATCGAGATTTTAGTGTTAGCGGAGAAAATTTTCTTAGTTATAAATACAAAGAACCAAATCTCATGGTTTTAGATAGGATGGTTTAGGATTTTAATTCCAAATCATAACAAAATTTCTTAAATTCACCCAACATCTTAAAATAAAATAAAATCTTATTTAAAAATCAAATCACTCTAAATATTCAATTCAATACACCCTTTATAAATTGGTTAGTTTCCTTAGTAAATAGGATCGAAGTTGTATTGTTTGTTTAGTTAGTTCCATAATCGACTACAAGTTTACAAATTGTTGCCCATATTGTCTTTTGTACAATAAGTCACTGGTGTTAGATTGATGTTATTCTTTACTTTCATTTTAATCGAAAAAAGTAGGACATCAGCTTTTCAAATTGTTTTAGATATCAAATTATATAGAACCGGTACTGATTTAACCAATCAACGTTTCGATAAAATTTAGGAAAGACCAGATTTCGATGAAGACTTGAACGTGGTAAGAAAACTGTAATGTTTAATCATATGGTCCATTTTACAAACATGTATTTTGGCAATATCGGCAACTTATGCTTCCACACCTGATTGATTGATTGATCTTTAATATAAACTTCAACAAAGCCCATCAATGCTTATCATGTAGTTAAGAATATATCAATGTCTCTTTACATCAAGTCCATTTGATTTCTTTAATGGGCTTTGGGTTTGGGCCAAAGCCCATTAATGTTTTTCAATGGAGGTGATCTGAGTAGTGAATGAGTGAGTGAATTATCCTTACATGTGCTCACACCACTCACGTTTTTTTCACTCTTTTTCCGACAATTAGGTATTAGTACCACCAAAATTTGTACCTCTAGTGAAATTTTGTAATTCAAAATTATATCTATTCTAAAATTTCGCATATTTTTATATATTATTCGTTGGTACTAGTTTCATCAACGTTAAATAAATTTAAATATCTAATAATTGAAGTCTAAAGATTTAAAAATCCTGAATCGCTAAAAAAATAAATTAAAATCCATTTGAACAAGAAGATACAAGGCAAGACGAATTTAAACAAGTTAGAATCCGTTTTAGTAATTAAATCAACAAAATATGATTAATAATCTAATATTTACTTTTATAAAATTTTCCATGAGACTTACTCCAAATAATTACATAATAGAGTTTAGAGTTTAACTTATAAATTAGATTATGTTGATCCAATCTTAAAAAAAAATGTGATTACATGTAATCGATCGTGGTAGAAAATGCTACAAATATAACATTTGAGCACACACAAATCATCTATCCATTTTATATGGTTTTTGGTTTTGCTTTTTCAAAAAACAAAACGATATTCATCATTTGGCTCTGTTGGATATTGCTTTAGTTTTGACAACTATTTCTCTAAAACCTTAACAAATATTCGTCAAAACTTGGATTCTGGACCTCATACGATTAGATATATATATAGAAAATAAAATCATAAATTAAACCCAATAAAAAAGAAGCTTTTTTGTTACTAAGAGCATCAGCATTAGCTTCCTTATTGGACCCATAAAAACTGATCCTTTAACTTGAATCATGAATCTCTATGATGAAGCTGATGTTGTTGATGATATCCAAATATCCATTTCCATCCTTTAAAGCTCTTTCTACTCTTCCGCTCATCTTTCCGGCAACCTCCTCCTCCTCCTCCTTCCAAAACGCCGTCGTTTACTTCTCCACCGCTTAAAGATTCAAACTTTAAATCTATAAAACCAGGCTCTTCTCCTCCACTAAAGTAACTACTCTCCTTCATTGACATTACTCTTCTTGTAAGATTCATCGCCGTCGAATCACTTTTCCTCCCCGCTTCATAATTACTCCTCCGTGGATGATTCTCCGGATTATTCCCTCTCCGATTATACTCTGTTTCACTGAAATTACTTCTCCTTGTAGGATACTCTGTTTCACTGAAATTGCTCTTCCTTGCTTCAAAACCACTCCTTCGCGGTGGCTCCGATTCACTGAAATTACTTTTCCGATTCTCCGTCGTTGTTTCACTGAAATTACTCTTCCTTCCTTCGAAATTACTCTTTCGAGGAGGATACTCTGTTTCGTATAAACCTAATCCGCCATTGACACTTGAGCTTCTCGCGGCGGAGAAAGCACCGGAATATGAAGATCCATCTTCTTCTGAACCAATACAATACAAATCTTTTCCTCGAAAACTGCAAAGTGATCTCGATCTCGAAACTCCTAATTTCTTCACATCATTGCTGTTACTATAATCCAAACCCCAAGAATCATTCTTCTCGAAATTTCTCTCCTTTTTCAGATTTATCTTCCTGAAAAACCTTCCAAGCTTCGAGAATCTATGATTTTTCGAGTTCTTATTAATCTCAACACAACTACTACTACTCCTCTTAAAAATCACAACTTCCTCTGTTTTTCGACTTTTCAGAGCAATAACCGTCGTCTCTTTCCTCTGTTTCGTTGTCTCTTCATCGATAAGAGAAGAGATCCGAACAGAGTTTTCTCCGGCGATGTTTTCTCGGGCGAAGTTTGAAGTTCGATTCGGGGAGATATCGGAGCAAGAGCAAGAAGAAAGTCGTTGTTCGCCACACTCTGAACATACGAGATTAAGTAATCTGTCGTTGAGACAAGACGGACAAATTCCGACGCCGGAAGAAACTGATGGATGTTTCCGGCAAGAGAATTCCGATGGAGCACTGTAATAGAGTGAAACGTCGTCGTTTCTACGGTCCATTGCTGTTCTCTTTCCTCTTTCTTTCATAGTTGCAGACAAAATGAAGAAACAGAGCAAAACAGAGTAACACAGATAACAAAAGAGTAAAAATAAAGTTTCCAAATTTAGGATTTTTTGTTTGTTTGTTTGGTTGGTGATTGAAGATACAGAGAAGTGGAGATGATGATCGGGTCTTAAACTAGGGTTTCTTTCAACACTTCATCTTTTTTTTCTCGGATTTTGATAGATGAGAGAATTTTTGAAAGACTGAGAAAGTGTAGTGACCTCTTAGGCTTCAAGAGGGTTTGCTTTAGCTTTACGTTTTCAATTTGTTGTTTTTTTTTTTAGTTGCCCCACCATTTTATTTTCAAATTTATTTAAAATTTAAAGAGTGATTTATTGTTTTTTATTAGTATTTATATCTCAACTATTTCCATCATTATTGAAATCATAACCTCAAATTTGGGCAAATTTTACGGGTTAATTTACTTCTCTATTTTTCAAATAAAATATGCATTTGATTGTCAAAATCGAGAGATGTTTTAGAGTTATTAGCATAAAGATTATATATTATTAGTGATTTGGAAAATTAAATTATTAGGAAGGAATAATTAATCGGTAAAAAAGTTACAGAAAGAAAAGGAAAAAGAGAAAGTGTATGATCAAGAAAGCACCATAGGGTTGTTTTTTCTTTATGTTTTTGAATTTGAGAAAGTCGAGGAGAAATTTTAAATACCAAATTCCATATTATAATTTTAGGAATATACAATAAATTATGTTAAGATTATATTTATAGTCTTTTTGTGTAAGAAACAATAACCATAAATACATACACTTCATAGTACTTTTTTAATATTTAGATCAATAAAACATATTTCATAATTTAATTCTATAATAGGGGTTAGAAAATTATTAAAAACTAAATTCTAATAGAAATATTATATATGGAAAATGTTTTGGTTAATAGTTAGTTTACTTTTGCTACGAATCTTGCCAGAATTTAAGTTCATATCTTCACATAATCGCATATAATATTGTTTAAAGGTTTAAACAAAAATATAGAGTTGTAGATATTATTTATTTAGTTAATGATAAAAATATTGTAAAACATTTAATAATTTGGTATGATATTTATTTTTATTCTTTTTTAAAATAAATTTTAATATAATATTAAATTTTGCCTTGTCACGAAGTTCTCATGTTTACAAATTGACTAGTTTTTGTAATATTTGTTTTCTTTACCAAATTAATTGTCGAAGCAAAATATTATCATGTATAAGTTATGAGTGGATAAAATAAGTGTAAGATTTCGGTATAAACCGAATTGGACCGAACCGACCAAACTGAAATTTTTTATTTTCAGTCTATTTTAGTTTATTCATAAAAATCAATCAGAATTCAATTATTTTTGAATTCGGTTCTCGGTTCAATAGTTCGGTTATCTAAATCATATTGATTTTTATATTAAAAAAATAAAAATTTAGTTTTAAACCAAAATATTTATATATGTTAAACAAAAAAAATTAAAAAAATTAAAAAAAAAACAAAATAACCAAAAAACTAAACCAGAAAAAAAATCAAACCGATACAATTATTTAAGAAACCATATCGAACTGAAATTTTAGTTCGGTTTAATTTGGAAGTAGATTTGAAAAACCAAAAAAAATCGATAACCGATTAAACCAAACTGTTTGGTTCGGTTTAAATCTAAGCCTCGAGCCTAGAATAAAACAAAACTAAAGTACCAAAAAATAAGTGGTTCAATTGGCTTGTTTTTTATTTAGTTAGGCATGAAGTAGTGATTTCAAATCTCATCTTGCTCTAATTTAAAGAATTTAGACTATGGATCGAGTTTTATTATTAATTTAATAGGTATTTTAACAAAAAAAATTGATTCTATGAGAATAAAAAAGAATAAATTGCAAATGTTTTAATTTTTTAAAGTTAAAGTTAGAGCTATTTGATTTAGACAGGATGGCATTTTCCATAAATAAGTCGGTTATAGTCATTTTGTATGGCTGATTTTATGCGAACATGCACATCAATGTTTTAAAATTGTCTAAACATATCTATATAATAACAAAAACATTATTGCAAAATTAAAGAAAAAGAAAAGAAGAATAAATAAAAGAGAATAAACCACATAAATTGATACAAAGCAGAAATATATGTGGAGAAGAATGTACCCATGCGTTTGCCATTTATTGTTTTAAGAGTCGGTTTTATTTCTCTTGTCAATTTCTTAATTAAATTTTCTTGTATCCATAAGGACATACAAACATACATGCAACTATAATGATATCTTAACCATTTATATTGATTTTGTCTGTTGTAAAATCCAGTTTTTATTTTGAGTTTTTTATATCCACTTATATAAATATATTGTGAATGAAATTATAATTGGCTTTTGTTATTTTATCAGTGAAAAACTGAAATCAAAACCTCAACATAGTAAAATATTTGGGGGTAAAATACCAAAAAAAAATTCTTCTTAATTATTTACAAAACATAGTTTTTCCGGTCAAGAATTAGATTTAATAAAAACTGATCTACAACACAGTATATTGGAATCAAATTTTGGTAAGATAACTAATACACATCTTCTCAAAAAAAATTATTTCCAATTTTTTTAATCTAAATTTGTACGTAATAACCAGAAGCGAAAAATCAAATTAATTTGAACTAAAATAAGAGGATCCAAACTGAACCAGAATCGGTTAAATAATCAAACGATTTTAAGTTCGAGAATCGAACCCGAACTAAACCGAAACTTAAAATATTTAATAATTTTAATATCTAAAGTTTTAATTTTAAATCTAAATTTTTAATTAGTTTCAATCAAAATTACTAAAAAGTTAAATATAATTTTTTATAATTAGTTTAAGATTTTTAGATAGAATTGTCTGAATCTAAATCAAATAGATACGAAATCGAATTTTATTAGGTAGCTATTAGTTACCACAATTTAAGAATCGGAACTAAAACTGAACCAACTCAAAATTTTGTTTGTGTCTATTGATTACTATTTTCTAGAACTGAAAAAATCAAAAATTAAAAAAACTGATTTGAATTGAATTAAGAAACTGAATGCCCAAAACTAGTTGAGATGGTATGGAAACCTAGTATATGACATTTTTGGTGCTGTGAATGTAACCAAATGTTTCAGGTTACAATTATTTAGATAACCAAGATAATAGAAATAAAAATATTAGAAAGATGTCATATAACCATTATAAAATTTGAGAAATTGACAAGATATGACTAGTTTCGTAGGATCTATTCGAATTCTTTTTATCACATAGTCTCTTCAATGATTAAGATAGTGCATGCTTTGTCACAAATTTTATTTTTGATATAATCAATTTCACAATTTATGTCTTCATTGTATACATTTTTATTTTTGCCAACTCTTTATGCTACGTGAATAATAATTTTTGGTAATTTGGTTTAAGTGATTTGAAAATAATATATATATATATATACATATTCATCAATATATAAAACATATGGTCAAATCAAACTCGTGTTACAATAACTACAAGAATCATATAAAATATAGAAAAACCAACAAAAAAGTTTTGACTTTCGTAAAAAAGAAATTAATTACCAATCATGTATTTAACATAAACTCGAGGCATGCTATGGCCCAAGAACATCATTTTATTTTCTATTTAAAGCTGATTCTGAGTGCATACTTCATACATGTGTCGAGTTTATTATAAAACTTACGAAACGTTATTTAATAAATAAATAAATAAATTGATTCTTAAATGCAAGTGGCAGGTGGTAAACCCACAAGAGGTATGCGCACTTGCACATCTTGGGATTGAGTCCCCCGTTTGCATTTGCAAGAACTTGGGTAATGGATCGGCCATTTGTGGCCAAATATTGACAAAAAAAATAGAAACTTGAAATTTTCGAGAATTTTGTGTCACTATAGTCTATAGAGTTATATGTGTCATGCCTTTAATGATTTACGTGACGTAGTGGACTATGCAAAATATTTACTACATCTACATTGTTTTCAATATTTTTCTTTTGTTAAATCGTGTGATCAATAAGTCATAATTAATCACACTACTATTCATAATTTCTAGTGAAGTTGAGTTAGTAACATTTGTTCTTTGTCTAAAAAAAGTTTAAATGTTTTTAGTCATGTGAATGAGTGTTATTGTTGCTATTTTATTCACCCGAATTTGACTATAAAAATTGTGTTTGCATGCATGATATTTTTAGAGATTTTGAAAAATTATTTGGTTATAAATTGGGTCTTCATAGTTTCATTATCAACAAAAATAGAGAAAATAACGTATATTTAGTTTTTTCTTGCTATTATTTTTAATAAAGTACTTTTTAATTATTATTTAGAATTACGAGATTACAAACCAACTAATTTCGCAAATGACTCTTAGCTTAGTGGTCAGTGGTAAGTTCACTCAAGGCAGTTCATTTGCACAATCAGGGATCGAATTTCTCTGACTACATTATATAGGAATTTGGCTATTGGGTCAGCCAGTTGTTGTCCAATTAATCTACCGTTGACCAAAAAAAAACCCAACTAATTTCCAAAAAAAACAACATCAACAACTAGTTTGACTTCAAATCTATATAAAAACTAAAACATGGATACATCTTCATGTGTTCAATCAATAGTTTAACGTCTTGTTTACGATAATTGAATTCAAAACTAACGGATGTTACTGTATGTTGATATTTTATATTTTTAATTTTATTTTCGTTATATATTACATTACAAACTACTATATACATTATAACATTTTTTCATATCGGACATACTGAAATATAATATAAAAAAAAAGCATTTTGATAATATTTTAAAAAATGAAGAGAAAATGGGTGGGTTAAAAAGTGAGATAATGCAAAAGTCAGCACGCCCAAAGCAACATGCTTGAGCAAAAGACATCATTTGAGACATGTCAATGTTCTAAGGTATGTTTTGTCTCTTTTAATATTATTCTTCATTTTTATTTTATTTTTACAAATTTATAAGCTTTTAACATAAATATTTTTTTCTGTGTATCTTCGTGTTAAAATATAATCATTGTGTTGTATTGTTCCGTTGTAACATTAATTATATTGTTTGTGTTTCATTATTGGATTATTCATTCATAAAGAGACAAGATCTTGCTTTCCTCATTTACTTAATTTTGATTATCTTTCTTTTTTTTTTGTTTAAACATTTGAAAAATGTTAGGCATCCTCATGTCGGTTTGATTTGGGTTGTCTAAACAGAAGGCAATTGGGGAAACTAAATGTTATGAAAATTGGGTTTTAGCACCATAAAATACAACAATTTTAAAGGCATCAATATTCTGAATTTTCCATTTTTTAAAACTATAAATTGATGTCTTGAATCCAAGACGTCATCATAGAGTTCAGAGATATGATCATCCAGAATAAAGATCAATAAATCTTTAAAGATGGATGGCAAAAAATATAATACGATAATTCATTTTATAAATAATCCGATTATTTTTCTTAGAAAAATTACACAAAAAATTCTACATGCTATTTCCACCAAACAAGAAAAAAAAACACAAACAAAAATAAATAAAAACATTTATGATTATACATCCAAAATCATATTCGTTTAATTTCAGTAACAAAATATTGGGATTTGAATTCGTCCTCCCTGGAAAAGAAAAAAAGTTCAAAGCAGATTAGCAAGTAAACTTAACTTCTTGAGATATAGAAGAAGAAAACAAAAAAAAAATCTAAGAAAGCAGACCTTAAAATTTGTCTTTTTCTTTCTTTAATATCAATCACATGTTCTTCTTTAAGCTTCTTTACGAGTAATCCTGATGACATATAAACCGATTTAACTTGTCTATTTTTTGTAAAAACTTAAAAAATGAGATGGTGAAGAAAATGTATGATTCTAACCTGAAGCAGTAGATTCCAAGTGCAGTTGTGATCTCATGAATGACTGAAGTTGCAAAGTGAGCATATAGTGACATCGTGAATATACAATAACCAAGAAGAACCCAAATCTCATCAACAAGAGGAGCCCTGAAGAGATTAACATAACCTGATATGTATCTGATGAAATCAGATAAAGCAAAAACCGAATAAACAGCTAAAGAAAAGAAAATACCCGTCGTTGAGTCTAGCAGTTAGAGCATTTGCTAGAGCAAAGGGAAGGTAAAGCAGTGACTGTGCGAGAGAGAAGAAGGGTAATGAAGACTAGAAAGTATGATTTATACCAAACGAGAAGAAAGCTATCGGATTATTACCATACACATGTTTGTTTTTAATCCTTTTGGTTCGTCACATAAGTGAGCTAGAATCATTCTTCCCTGAAATTATAACTAAGGCTTCAGCTTTTCGTTTCAGTGTTGAAGGATGCATACATATTTAAGAAAAGAAAACTTGCTTACCACAAGGAATCCAAATGCAAGACCAGTTCCCAATACAACTAAGTGAGGAAAGTTTCTTATAAGATCGATTGGAGACAAGTAATCTAATCCCTGATGAAGACAAGGATACCAATAAGTCCCAATGTGAAAATAAGAGCAAGTTGAAGAAGAAATTAGAAATAAGACATACCAAATCAAAACTCCTGCAATCAATGTGACAAAGGGATATAGCTGAATACACAAAAACATTAGTGTTACATAAGGATATTGGAAGAAAAGAGAAAGAAGCATTAGCATCCATTGGAACAGTTTGGTTGTGAGGCATTACCATAGCTAATGCTAAAAGCATGCTTCCTTTTCTTGACTGTACAACTTTGTAAACATTTGACACACTGTAGAATAAAGTAGCATATGTGTGAACAGAGCAATGCAATAGAAATATTAGCAACTTTCTCAGCTGTAAGTGACCATAAGACCAATGATTTGTGGAAGACTCACTTGTATCCAACGGTTGGTATAACAGCAAAACATATCATTGTGAATAGTACTAATCTGGACATTGACAACTCTGAAAAAAGACCGAGAAAAGTTCCAATGGCATAAAATAAACTTGCAAGGAGAAGAGTTGAGGGAAAATAATACAAAATGATGGGGATTTAACCGTTCAAAAACGGCACCCAGCTAAACAAAGGAATGGCATTCCCAAACGACTGAGCCCACCATTCGGCACCTTGAAATGAAGAAAATATAAAAAGGTTGAAAATAATTTGTAAGTGATAGAATTTTTTTCTTAGATTGTTGAAGCTTACCAACAATGGCTGTGAAGAAGTGACCACAGTATATAAGTGCAAGACCTTCTGTAGGACCATTGACTACCGGAAGAGTAAGTGTGTTGGTAAAATAGCTATAAAGGAAGAGCAAGAGAGCAAATTAAGATTCGGCAACGATAAACCAGAGCTGAAAGTGATATAATATATACACTTACTGTTCCCATGTTGCTCCAAAAAATGGAACAGCTGAAATAACCCAAAACCAGAAAGTATCTCTTCCACACATAGCAGTGCTTCCATAAGCCATTGTTTCAAACTGTTAAATACCAGCGCCGGTTGCAACATTATTATCAGTAATGAAAAAAAGAAGCAAAAGAAAAAGGGATTGCAATGCCTACTGCACAACCAAGTGCATCGCATCCTGCAAAAGAAGAAAATGGTATAAGAAACAAACCGAAACAGAGACAACAAGAAAAAAAGTTTGGACATTGAGACTACCATGATCAAAAAGCTCTCCTAGTGGGCTAGAGGAATTTGTTCTTCGTGCTTGCTTTCCATCAACCGCATCAAATGTCTAAAAGCCAATCGTACATGCTCAAAATATGTCAGCACAAAAGATTACACGACCTTTAAATAATCAGATGACATTAGGATGTTAAAGATAAAGAAGCATACCTGATACAAAAACAGAAGTAGGCCATGTACAAAGTGGACCCATCGAGGAGGAGGAGAATCCAACTTAGGTGAGTATATCTAACAATGAGAAGAAATCCATATGAGCAAAGGAAGGAGAAGCTTCAAGAGAATAAAGAATTATGAAATCAAACCAAACTCACATAGCCTAACAGAGCAGATATGATAAGAAACATGAACCCCATAAGTGTTATCTACAAAACCAAAAACACAAAAATTGTAAGTATTTATAGGCTTTTGTGACTACTTTAGAGTTCAAGTGCCAAATAGGAATTACTTATACCATGTTGGGTCTGGATATGGATCCAAAAGTGAGGAGAAGTAACAAAGGAAACACATGAAAAGAAAAAGGAACAAGTTAGTCCGATCTCTAAATATTCTAAAATCAACAATAAATAATCTCAGAACTGCCTTAAAAATCAATGTAAAGGAGGATACTTACGGCATCCATAGAGGGAAGATTTTGACAAAACGGTTCCAAAAAGGTTGGAGAACGTATTTAGCAAGATAAGAATGATCCACACCACTGTATTTGTGTTTCTTAAGAGCAGCTACGCCATGAACTCCTATGTAACCCATTTTCTTTAAATAAAAAATTCAATTCCTTCCAAATTGGGTCCTTTCAAATTCAACCTGTTTTAAGATCAATAAACAACAAACAAAACGGAAGAAAAACCAAAGTTTATAAAAAGCATGGATCTTTACATGTCAAGACAAGAACTTTTCAAATGCCCTAAAGCAATAAACATTAAATCTTCATGACCAATCTGAGAAACAGACGAGATGTTCTGCAAAAATGAAATTGCCCTCAAATTCAACAGCATACACGAATTTGGAGAATCAATTAAACGCCTTTAACGAAGTTAATGTTCGTTGAACCTTTTACAGATCGTAGATTCCAGTAAATGATGAGCAGATTCGAAATAAGATCGTGAAGACCAAAACAGGAGATGGCGAAATGAATAGAAGAAGACTACTTACGATACTTCGGCGATGGAGGAATGCTACAAAGCCGAAGACGACGTTGAGGAGGTAAGAGTCAGAGAGAAAGAGATAGAGAGAGCTAAAATGGTTAATGTTGCTGATGAGTCTCTGAGTCTCTCTCTCTTGTTGCTCCCTAAAAGAGGCGAAGCGGGACGAGAGTGGAAAGGAGGGCTTTGCGTATCTGTAACGATCTTTATTTTATTATTTTCCCATAATAAATCATTTATTTTCCCAACTTTGATTATTTTTTAATAATTTGAATCGATAAATTGTAATCAACATGTTTTACTATAGTCAAATTTTGATAAATAATACCGCAGAAAACATACAATACTTCCCCCAAATTTTGATATTTTATCAAATAAATAATTGATAATTTGAGAATTATCAAATTCATTAGTAAAGTTTCATAATGTTTAATATTTTTGTTGTGAGATGTACAATAATACTTAATCTATACTTCAAATCCTATAAAACTTATATAATATTTATATAATATTATATAGGGTATATAAAATTTAGTAAAAATTGATGTAAAGATAAACATTTAACTACTTAACCAAAATTATTTGGAGTATTTTTCTTGTGAATAATTAGATAGAAAAACCTGATTAGTGGTTAAAATTCATGCTAAAATTCCTATTAATTACCACATGTTGTAATATGAAATTTAATATGTACATTAACCAAAACAATTAACCACTAGATTTGGAAATAATTCGATTTTCTATATGTGTTATCTACATTTTCAATGGTAAGTAGATGTATGTATCTTACGTATTTAATTATATATATATTTTTCTTTTTTAACATTTATGTTTTGGTTCATTTTAGCACGTGTCCAAGATATGAAAAAACGTGTAATATTAAATAAAAATGCTTACGATCTTTCGTAAGATGTTGATATTCTAAAACATAAATAAACTTATAATTGCCTATTCAAAAATTTCAATCCGTTTTCTCACACAAATAAAACAAAGAGGGACATATTCGTGTTTGAAAAGTTAAAAGAAGAATCATATTCGTTTATCTTTTATTTAATATTTATTTTGGCATCATTTCTATATATCCCTTAAGGAATATGGCATCTGCATTCTATATTTGTAGAAATTAACCAAAGTTGCTTTCTTTTATGATGTCCACACAATATTAGTTTTTAAGTATTGTATACATGATTATGACCCATTCGTGACATATATTTATTTCGTATGTGTACCGATTCTTTAATCGAAATCGGGACTCTAGGTTATACATTTATAAATATCGATGAAACCAAAGAAGTTTCATCATCACTAATCTTGGATTCTTGTCGAATTATTTAGTAGTAGTAGTAGTATCTTCCATCGAGAAGAATATAAATAAATATGTTGTTGTATTTGTTTAATGTTGTACTCTAATATTGTTTAAGCAGGTTGCACAAAATGATCACGTGTCTTCTATAAGTATAATGTATGTTTTTTATACAGAAAATAATCTAGGAAATTCGAGAGCATTATGCATATCTCATATAATTATGATCTAATGTAATCATTAATTACTTTTATTCAATTAAGTTTTGAGATATATTTTTTAATAGATGGTGATGAGAAAGCTTTTGTCGAAGTGTCTTTGTGTTCCAAAAGATTTGGGTTGTTTTATTTGTGATTAGACAATTTTTTTATTTGGTTTTTTATATAATTATGCAGTTATTTGAACGGTATTGATTAGAGAGATATAAAACTCTAAGAAGAAAAAACAAAACAAATTAGGTTACTAAAAGATTTAAGTTCTTACAATTTGGTCCGAAAGTGAAAACTCTACCATTTTACTATTTGTTGTTTTATCTCTATAACATAAATTTAATAGTCATAAATAACACACAACTCACTATTAATAACTTAACTAACCATTGCTTAGCTGTTTCATAACTAGAATGACTTAAATTTGTTGTAAAATGACAATTTAACTAAATATTTACAAAAATGCTACTTAAAAATTCGTGTTGTTATTATAAAAAAAACTTGTATGTATTTGACTATTAACTTATTTATTCTATTGACTACATGCTTATTTAACGTTGTTATAGACTTATTAGAATAGTTACTACAAACTTATTTTATTATATTGGATACATATTTATTAACAATTTATATAGACTTATTTCATTTTATTAACTAGAAATTTATTTTACCTTACTACGTATCTATTTCGGTAATTAATACAAATGTTTCTTATTTTATTAACTACAAATTTATTTAATGTGACTATACTAAGAAGTAGATGGTCTAATTGGCTCGTCTCTAACCTAGCTCGATACCCGTAGTAAAACAATTACAGATTTATTTTGTTTTTGTACCTTCACAGTGCTCTGTTCCGAACATCGTACGGTTTGTCTGTCATGGGGAACAAGACATTTTGAGAGTGGGCTCGTGAATGGGCTTTTGAGTAGGCTTGTTACAGGATTGCTCCATTAGCATTGGGTTGTCTTCATTGTCCTGTGTTTTAATACTTGTCCCAACACTTAGTTTGATTAGTAGTTGGTTGAAAAGTTTTGTGTGGAAGAGACTAAATGAAGTTATCAGCTGGAATATGTTGTATATCAAGATCATATTAGAGGTATCAGAGAGGCCAATCCCCGTTCATTTAAATTGTTCAACAACATATTTTTGTTTTCCAACTTTGGTCTATTAGGACCGCAGTCTATATATACTCAATCCTATCTAACATACCTAAATTGGATTCGTGGATTGAACATAAAAATGAAAATTTTATTTTGTTTCTTCATTTATTTTAAATGATTTATATCCAAAGTATGAAAAAACTTTATAAAAAAGCTAACTATGACAAAACACCCGGTGGTCTTTAGAACTACCAATTATTGGTCTTTTTAGTTTCAACTTGTGAGGATCGTTTCATATTCTCTCTTCTCGTTAAGCAAATGGGCCGGCTCATGTGGCCTTATCATGGGCCGCTTGCTTTCTGGATTCGGCCTGGTCCATTATCTATGGATCAGATTCTCCTTCTGATGGGCTTCTTCTGGTTTCTCAGGCCCATGACGCTTTGGTGAGTCCATTGCTTTATGATCAGCCTCATCACAAGAAGAAAAGCAGTCAAAGTGTGATGTAATATCAAGAAGCATAAGTAGGGACTGAACTATATAGCTTTTATGTAGTGTGAGTAGCATATTTGTAGTAAGGAGAGAAAAAGACTTAGAGAGAAGAGAGTTGAGAGCTTACAAGGGGTTCTTGGGTTCTTGGGGTTTTCTTTTCTCTTGGTGAGGTCTTTGGGTTACTAGAGTGTGTAAGACAATCACATTAAGCTATAAGCCACCAAGGATTGGCTCTTAATCCTTCGAGATGTACCAAGTCCGGTTTTAGGACTTGCGAACTCGTTAATTTGTGTGTCTCTCCTTCTTGTTCTTACTTCAAAATCAACAACAAACAACAAGTCAAGTCAAGATAAATCACAACAATTGGTATCAGAGCTTGAGAGGTAAACAAAGTTGCAATCTTTTGAAGTAAAAAGGTATAGTCTTTCTACTTAAAGGCCGAGAACTTTCATAAGAAAGGGATCAGCTTTAACAGAAATCAAGTAAAGTTTACTATAAAAGAAATTGTAGTCGGGGTTATCTGCAAGCAAGAAGGGTTATCTTTGTGTTCTTGTTGGGTGTGCTGGTAGTATATCGTGGAAGATATCATGGAACCGACACAAGGTAGATCTGAAGTGGAGAAGTTTGATGGGGAAGGAGATTTTATGATCTGGAAGTATAGAATCAAAGCTACTCTAGAGATTCTAGGTTTGGACTCGGTGTTGACAGAAAGGAAGAAAGACCAGACTCCTTCAACTACAGAGTCTGAGAAGAAGAAATGTCAGATCTCTTCAACCTCAGAAACATATAAGAAAAAGAAGAAGACAAGAGCGGTACAGATCCAAAATGACTGGAAAAGGACAGAATAGTTAAAAATCTCATAGGATTGAGTTTGACTGACATGGTTTTAAAAAAGGTTATCCATGAACCTACAGCTTTTGATATGTGGAATGCTCTTAAAGATGAATATCAAGTCAAGACCCTTCCACATAGATTTCATTTGAAACAAACTTTCTATAGTTTCAAAATGGAGGAAGATAAGACTCTGGACAAAAATCTAGATACTTTCAACAAGCTACTCTCAAATTTGTCAAGTTTGCAAGTTGTTATGAGCGATGAAGACCAGGCAGCTATCCTAATGAACAGTCTTCCCAGTCAATATGAAACTATGGTTCATACTCTAAAGTATAGCAGTGGAAGAACAACTATAACAGTAAAAGAAATTATAAGTTCTGCTTACTCTATAGAGATGGAACTTAAGAAGAAGGGAAAACAGAAGGTGATTGGTGAAGGACTATTTGTTCAATCAAGAGGTAGAAGTGAAAAGAGAAATCACGGAAAAGGAAAATCGACTAGCTGAAGTAAGTCAAAACCTAAAAAGGAAAGAGCTTGCTGGATATGTGGCAGTTTGGATCATTTTAAAGCAAATTGTCCAAAGAAGGGACATTCCACATCTAGTCAGTCAAATCACTCAAAGGCAGAAGCTGCAGTTGCTACATCAACTCGGACAGAACCAGAAATGCTTGCAACAATGGATCAGAAGTTAAGAAATGGTTGGATACTTGACTCTTGTTGTTCATATCATGTTACTTACAGAAATGATTTAATGTTTGACATTGAGGAAATCGATGGTGGTAAAATATATATAAGAAATGACACTTTCTGTGAGATAACAACCATAGGGAAAATCAAGATACGAAACTCTGATGGAAGTGAAGTGGTTTTGACAAATGTCAGATACTCACCTTTGATAAAAAGAAATTTGATCTCTCTAGGTCAACTAGAATCATTGGGATGTTGGTTCATGTCAAAAGATTTCAGAATGAAAGTCTTTAAAGGAGAAAAGCAAGTGTTAGCTGGGGATTACAGAGACAATGTTTACTATCTAGATGGAGAGTCGGTGTTTGATTAGACTAATCCAGCAGTTGAAATGCCAAACAAAGCAAATCTTTGGCATAGTAAGCTAGGACATCTCAGTGAAAAGAATCTGAAGATACTGATGAAGAAAGAGCTATTGAGAGGTTTTGATGTTAAGTCTCTGGATAATTGCGAACCATGCTTTCTGGGAAAAGCTCATAGACATTCTTTCAGAATAGGAAAACATACCTCAAGTGAGAGACTTGAATATGTTCACTCGGATCTCTGGGGATCACCTAATGTAACCCCCAGTTTATCTAGATGTCAGTACTACATATCTTTTGTGGATGATTACACAAGGAAGGTGTGGATTTATTTCCTAAAGACAAAAGATGAGGCATTTACAAAGTTTGTAGAATGGAAAGCCTTAGTGGAAAATCAAAGCAAGCAGAAAGTAAAAGCATTAAGAACTGACAACGGCCTAGAATATTGCAACAAGTCTTTCGAAGATTACTGCAAGGAACATGGAATCCTAAGACATAAGACGTGTCCTTATACTCCTCAGCAGAATGGAGTAGCTGAAAGGCTTAACAGAACAGTTCTAGAGAAAGTAAGAAGTTTATTGTGTGAAACTGGATAGGGAGAGTCATTCTGGGCAGATGCATCATCTACAGTGGTATACATGTTGAATAGATCACCTTCAAAACCTCTAAATTATGATGTTCCTGAGGAATTATGGACATGAAGGAAACCAGAGTATGACCAAATGAGAAGGTTTGGATGTGTGGTATACTACTATGTAAATCAAGGGAAACTTAAGCCTAGAGCAAAGAAGGGAATTTTTCTGGGTTATCCTCAAGGTGTGAAAGGGTACAAAATTTGGAGTGGTGAAGAAAAGAAATGCATTGTAAGTAGAGATGTTATCTCGCAGAGAATATAATGTACAAGGACGCTAATCGTGCTCAGCTTAAAGACATTGAATTTAATGATTCAAGAAAGAAAGTTAAGCATGTCTCTTTTCTATTACCTGATTCAAAAGATTATACTGAAGAAGAAGAGCATGTAGAAATTAATGATGAAGGTGGAGAAAATGAGGAAGAAGAAACTGAGAATGTTGAAGAAGAGGTTGAAACAGATCAGTTACAACACTATCAGTTGGCACGAGACAGAGAAAGAAGAACTTGGATCAAAGCTCCCAACATGTATGATGATTCAAGTGTTTTGGCTTTTGCATTGAATATGGCTCAGTTGATAAATTTTGAGGAACCTAGAACCTATCAAGAAGCTATTAGTAGCTCTGATAAAGAAAGGTGGTCAAAAGCTGCAGTAGAGGAAATGATTTCTTTGAAGAAAAACATGACATGGGTTCTAATTGACAGACCTAAAACAGAAAGGATTATAGGCTGTAAATAGGTGTTTAAGCTAAAGCCAGGAATTCCAGGAGTTGAAGAACCTAGGTATAAAGCTAGGTTAGTGGCTAAAGGCTATTCACAATTAGAGGGCATAGACTATCACAACGTGTTTTCACCAGTGGTGAAACACGCCACCATCAAGCTGATGATGTCTATGACCGTGATGTTAGACATGAAACTAGAACAGTTAGACGTGAAAACAGCTTTCCTAAATGGTGTTTTCGATGAAAGGATTCTAATGGAACAACCAGAAGGGTTTACAGAAGGTGACAAGGTCTGTTTGCTAAAGAAATCTATTTACGGATTCAAGCAGTCTCCTAGACAGTGGAACTTGAGATTTGACAAGTTTATGAAGTCATAGAGTTATAGCAGAAGTAAACATGATCCTTGTGTCTATTTCAAGTATGTTGAAAATGACAGTTTGGTCTACTTATTGCTATATGTGGATGACATGCTAGTACGCTTCTAAGAACATGAAAGAAATTTCCAGATTAAAGAAGCTACTACATACATAGTTTGAAATGAAAGACTTGGGTGCTGCAAGAAGAATTCTAGGTATTGATATCATTAGAGATAGACAAAAGGGAACTCTTACTCTATCTCAACAGAGCTACTTAGAAAAAAATTCTAAAGACATATGGCATGGAACAAGCAAGACTAGTACAAACACCCATGGGAATACACTTCAAGCTATCTAGTACAAAACCAGACAAGAAAGAAGAAGCAAAAGAAGATATGAAGTTTGTACCTTACGCTAGTGCTGTTGGTAGTTTGATGTATGCAATGGTTGGTACACGTCCTGATTTGGCATATGCAACTGGTCTTGTCAGCAAATTTATGAGTGCTCCTAGCAGAGAACATTGGAAAGGGGTCAAATGGATTTTAAGATACGTCAAGAATACATTAGATCTAAAGCTTGTATACAAAAAACCAGATGTGTTCAAAGTAAGATGGTACAGTGACAGTGATTTTGCAGCAGACTTAGATAAGAGAAGATCTATTACCGGATATGTGTTCCAGGTTGGAGAAAAGACCGTGAGTTGGCGATCATCTCTTCAGCACACCGTGGCTCTCTCAACCACTGAAGCAGAGTTCATCGCACTAGTTGAAGCCGGAAAGGAGGCTTTGTGGCTGAAAGGAATATCTTCGGAGTTAGGGTTTCCTCAGAACGATGCGGAAATCTTCTGCGACTCCCAAACTACTCTCTGTCTGTCAAAGAACTATTCCTATCACGAAAAGACAAAGCACATTCATGTCAAATATAATTTCATAAAGGAGCATGTTTCAGATGGAACGATTAAGGTGAAGAAGATAGATTCGAAAGTAAATCCAGCAGATCTATTAACAAAATCTATTCCTATTATGAAGTTTGAAGAAGGTTTACATAACCAAGGAGTGCTTCGGCACTGATTCTCGTTCTCGGTGAAGAGAAGAAAGGCTCCAGCGGTTGAAGTCGGAGGAAAAAGGGTCATCGACAAGGTTGCATGTTGATGATTTGGACAATTTTGGCGGTTGCATGTCGAAGTTTGATTTGATCGGA
>JAKUCM010005751.1:0-34994 GCA_023374145.1 Lepidium sativum
GAGAGAGAGAGAGATCTAAAGTGAAGTATCCTTTCAGTTGCTTGTAATAAGCTTCCAAAACTGAAACTTTAGGTTCGACGAAGCTGATGTTGTTCATTGAAGCTGCTAATCTTCCATTTTTAGGACCTTGGCACTTGCTGTTTGGCTCTCCAGGGTTGCACTTATTTACATTTATCCCAATTGTGATAAAAAGACGAGCATCAATGCTTTTAGGAACATCAACTGCATTTAGACTTCTGAGCTCATCCATGACAGTCTTAACAGCAATATTATCATTGAAAATAGGTAATTTAGCTGGTAATGTTACACTGTTAGGCAGCGCGCCCAAGTATTGGAAATTAGCTATTGCTGATATGTGTTGAAACTCATATGGTCCCATGGCGATGGAGTATCTCCCAATGGCTTGGTCAGCTGTGACAAGCACATTCATTGTCTGTCCAGGCACAAGCATCACAAGCTCTGTTGTAAAAGGTTTGGTGTACTCGCCATCTACTTCGACTATGGTCAACCTGTGATTAGCTATGGTGAAGAAGCTCTCCATGTTAATGCCAACATTTATTAGCCTTAGCAGGTATGTCTTTCTTGGCACTATCTCAATCTTATAAACATCTGAAATATAAAGATATAAAAACAAGGATCAATAATCTGTTTCTCATTGCAAACCAATCATACCATTTTTCATCTGATATCTATTACCATCAGAGGAACCATTGTAGTTGGGTCCTGGTTGACCATTTATTGTGAATGCATCTGCTGGAGGAGGAGGTCCTCCACTCTCCATTACATATTTTTCAAGCTCGACCGCGTTCATAACCCAATACTCTCCTAGATTTATCAGGAGACAAATAAGCTCAGTAAAACCAATTAGTGAAAGAGACGGACTTTATTAAGAATAAAGATTACCGAGGAGAATTGTATGCTCATTGAAGGGTTTTTTAATGGGTAAGGAAAAGATGGTTTAGGATATACAATGAGCGGACCATATACTGTAGCCCTTAGCCAAGAAAAGTGTGCATGCCATAAAAAGGTGCCTTTTGTTGTGCCACAATGAAGTTGTATGTAAAACTTTGTCCATTCTGAATTGGACATTGTGTAATATAAGATGGACCATCGTACCAACATGATAGTTTTTGCTTAATACCATGCCTGCACTTAAGAGAAACAAGTCTTGTTAGTCTACACTCCTCTTCTAAGCATTTATACTATAATACATGTGTGGATCTGCATACCAATGAATAGTGGTATTATAAGGGGTCATGTTGATGACTTTAACGACAATTCTGTCATCTTCTTGTGCAGATATCGCAGGGCCAGGGAATTTCCCGTTGACCGTTACAATCTCATTTGTTTGGCATAGCCTGGTGAGTCTTATTGTTTGTACCTGTTAGAAAAACCAGTGACACAACAGAACTCTGTTTAGAAATATGAATACAACGACGATAGACAACAAAGGCATGCTTGAGGTGAAAAACGTGTTCTATATTGATTGTAGTTTAAACATTTACGTTTGTAATACCTTGAATTTGTAGAACCTAGTTGCAGCGCCAGTCCTGCCAACACACATTACTTGAAGAGTGAACAAGAAAAAGCTAAGCCTGAACAAGGACAGGGCAGCTGAACTGGTCATCTTTAATGGAATGAGACGAGAAGATTTGAGGTTGAAAGGTACCAATAAATGCAACTTGTATTTATAGTGTTCGAAGGTGAAAAGTAGAAAATATAATATACACTTTTCGAAAGAAAGTTTCATGATTTTGGAGAGTTGGGAACGGAGACACTAGTGATTAGGTGTTGGGAAGGCGTGACCTGTTTCTTGACCCCAGCGTGAGATTGAAGGCAACACACGGGCTACCAAACTTGAAAAGGGAGAGAGATACTCTTAATTACTGTCTTCTTTCGACCAGTATAAGCTTTATACTTTATGATGCCAAAGTCTCTACCAAACTTGTGAGAGATGTGGTAACAAATTTGGAGCTCACTGATTGATCTGGACAGACTCGTTCAAGGCCATTAGGCCGGTTTTTCTCAATTCAAAGGAACTTGCTAAGTATCTCTTTGACCTCTCATTGATCATCCATTAGCTGTAAGCTTGTGATGATTTACCATTTTTTGACATGTGATTCTACATACAGCTGTACAAAGTGAATGTGTTATAAAAGAAAGAACAACAAAGAGTAAGAAACGATCGGGTTATTTGGTCGGTATTTAGAATGGACTCAATTCTTTATTGGACCTGTAATCATCAAAATTCGTGCACGCCTTAACTTGCCAAACACTCATCTTACTTGTAGTTTTTTGGGGTCAATATTAAGCGCAACATTAATGCGTTGCTTTGCATCATCAAGATGGTCAAAGGCTCAAACATAATCGTTTGACTAATATCAAAATAACAGAAGAGATATGGGCCTATAAGCAGGCCCAAATAATATGGGCCTATTAAACCACGCCATTAATCTTAGTGACTACATGTGTTGTAGAGAGTGCGAACCGGGAAAAATACTTTTGGTCTAAGATTTGTGTTCCGTTTAAACCCGAATCATGCCGGAGACGAGTCACGACGCGATCTCACCGGTCTCAGATCCGATCGATAATTTACCGCTCCGGCTACTAAGATCGGAAATCGTCCCACCGGCTCCGACTCAATCTCAGTCTACTATTGACTGGCTTCCTGACTTCGTCGGTTACTCATGGCTTGCTTACGGAGCTTCCACTCTCCTCGTCATCTCTCATTTACCTTCTCCTCTCCGCGGCGAAGATTCCACCAACGGACCATTTTTCCGTCAGATTCTCGAGGTTTCCAGCGACGTTTCGTCTCCAATTACTGCTGTTTCTTGGTCTCCTGTAACGCCGTCTGTAGGCGAGCTCGCGGTTGGGTCCGGGAACTTCATATACCTCATCGCGCGTGATCCCAGTTTGAATGGTAAAGACTGGATATAGACCTTTCTATTTTCTGTTCTATGGGGCTCAGTTAGCGAGCAAGTTGTTAAAGCATTGCCTCTTTTTTCTTAAAGGCCTTTTGACATTGTGAGCACTTCGTGGTTATTGAAGGAAAAATCCAAAAAGTGATAGAATATGTTTCTTCCTACTCCCATTTTTTTTTTTTTGATTTCTTAAATTTGTATGTCTTTACTCATATTCAGGTTCTTTTTGTTGGAGTCAGAATGCCATATTGGTGCAAGAAACAAAAGTTGAAGCAATTGAGTGGACAGGATCCGGGGATGGGTTAATAGTTGGTGGAACTGATATTCTTCTGTGGAAGAGAAGGAACCAATCCTGGGAAATAGCTTGGAAGTTCCCAGGGGATCACGTTCAAGATCTGGTTTCCTCCACTTGGTCATTCGAGGGTCCTTTTGCGACAGCAACTTCTTGGAGCAAGTTTCCAACTGAGTGTGACGAGACAGGTAAACTTGTATTGGCCTATTGTAGTGATGGGGAGTCTTATTGTAAATATGAATTGCCTCATCCGCAGAGAATATCCATGATTCAGTGGAGACCGATGGCTGCAGAACAGTCTGCAATAGGTATAGGGAAATCAATGAGGAATGTGCTAATGACATGTTGCTTGGATGGGGCTGTAAGGTTATGGATTGAGGTAGACAGTGGAAAGAAACAAAAGGGCATGAAAGATGTGCATGATCATAAAAAGTCGTTTTGCGTGGCAACTGTGATAGAGATAAACCAGGTATTGGATGGCTGTTTGGGCAGAGATTTATCTCTCTTCTGGGGAACTTGTACAGGAGGTATATTCAAAACTATTGAAGGTACTAATCAATTATTTACTATGGAAAAGTACAAACATGAGAATGTTGGCAACTGTGAGTGGTTGGTAGGGTACGGCCCTGGAAAATTGGCTACTTTGTGGGCTGTCCATTATCTTGATGACATCTCCCCTATGAGGTTTCCACGAGTAACATTGTGGGCGAGGCAAGAATCAGATGAGACTGGGGGAGAATCAGTCTCTCTAGTGGATGCGACAGGTTCTTCTGATCGAATACGCCTTAAGAAAGTTTCTGTTTTGAGGAATTACCCTTATGGCCCGCCACTTATCTGCTCATCAATTTGTTTATCTCCGCAGAATACTGTGTATTGTTCGTCCTTGTACATAATAAAATCACATGACTCAGAAGATCCATTTCCAAATAAATCCAGTTTACTGAAGTGCATTACTGGAAAAGTATTATATCTTGATGGACATGGTGGGAAAATCCTACAGGTTGCCGTTGATCCTTTCACGTGTGAGGCGAGATACATTGCTTCGCTGGATTCCAATGGTTTGGTAGTTATCTGGTCCTCTAGTACTTGTTTGAACCTTGCTGTTGACCATCCTTTATCAGTTTCCTTTTGGGAACCTTGTGGACGGCTTCAAAATCAAGAATTGAAGTACACGAGTTTATGCTGGGCATCTTCTTCATTGAAAGATGAGAGATTTCTACTTGTGGGAAATGTAGGAGGCGTTGAGTGCTTTAGTGTAAGGGATTGGGGGAAAGGCAATGATGCTTATCTAACCCGTTACATATGTACCATACCGTTTTTACTTAACAACCCTTTGCAGAGTGGTCCGACCAACATATTTGCAAGCCCCCTGTCATATACTTGTGGAAAGACATGCAAAAGTAACAGATTTATGCTTCTTAGTGTATGGATGAAAGAAAAACGGTTTCATGCTCTGTCATGGAGAGTGACCTTGCATCATTTTGATGCAGCAGGAAGCACTTGCGACTGTAATTTTCATGACTTTGATAGTACTGCGGTGGGAAATTGGTTATTCGAAGATTCTTTTTCTGGTAAGAAAATTTGCATTGCTGTCAGATCATGTTCTTCAGAAATACATGAATCTCACCGTGATGATGAAGTTATGAGTTTTGCTGTGGTGAATGCAAGTGGTAGTGCTCTAGAGGATGACATGAACGGGAACAGTCAAGCTTATACTATGGCAACTGGTCTAGCTGATGGCTCTTTAAAACTGTGGAGAAGTACTTTTCATGAAAGTTCAACACTTTCCGTTCCGTGGGAGCTTGTTGGCATGCTCACTATTGGCCAAGATCCTGTCAGTGCTATATCTCTGACTGATTGGGGACATAAGATAGCAGCCCTTTGTACAGGCAATCTTTCAAAAGCTACCCATACAGTTAGTATATGGAAGATTTTACACCTTACAGATTCAGGGGTTTTCATACTAGAAGATAAGTTACATTTTGATACAGAGGTTGTTGCTGTAAGATGGTCTGCTATGGAAAATGATCAGCTGCTGCTTGGAGTTTGCACACAGAAGGAGATGCAGTTGTATGGAAAAACTCGGCAGCCCTGCCAAAGTATTAGTTTCGCGGAATCTGATTATTCTTCCGAGGCACACATTTGGCAATGCATCGCTGTTACTCGTACTTTTTCTGCTATTCATGATCTATGGTGGGGATCCAAAGCCACGACTTCTATTGTTCATTATGATTATATTAGTTTATATGGTCGATGGCTGGCTGTAAATGATCAGAAGCAAAAGATTGATTACTATCCAGAATTTTTTGCAGCCAATTTTCCCAACCTAGTAAATGTGACAAAAGAAGCCAGAGACTCTGAATTGTTATCTGATTTTGGTATTACTAACAGAGGATGTATTCCTCTACCTTCAACTAGTAATGCAATAGATGACAGACAAGTCAATAGTATGTTGTCGATTAAAACCGCATATTGTTCAGATACTTTTAGTGACATTACGAGCTTGGGACATACAGTGGAGAAGTTAGGAGGTGCTTTGCCACTTTATCACCCTCAAGCCCTCCTTGTAGCTATACATTCAGGTAATATGCTACAAGGGTTTCTGTTTTCCCCTACTTCAATCAATTGTGAGACTAAGCTGTTTAGCTTTTATTAGCTTTCCTTTCTTACTTTTCCTTTGTGCAGGAACGTTATCTCTGTCATGCGGTTAATTTCACCTTTAGCTAAAGATTGTTAACTCTGATGTGTTCAGGCAATTGGAAACGAGCAAGCGCAGCTCTAAGGCATTTTGCTGAATATATTACTTCACTTGATACCTCTGAGAAAGGATACTCTGTTAAGTTAGTTAATTGTCCAGATATCCCTTTGTCAAAATATTATGAAGAGTCTCTCTCCAATGTCCCAAATATTAAGGATTTCCGATGGGGTGGGACATCTGTTCCAATGCTACAGAATTCACAATGTCAGACAAATTTCAATATGGAACCTTATAGTTCCAATAGTCACAGTTCACCTGCAACAGACTTAAAATTTAGTGGCTTCTGCGAGCAGCTGAAGAAGTTATCAGATGGAGGAAATATGTCCAGGATAGAAATGATGCAATATTTTGCAATTGTTGACCTTCTTTGTGAAATAAGTGACCCCCATCATAATTCCGTCTATGCAAGTCTTGATGAAGCTGGGAGAAGGTACCATAGTCCTTAGAATTTTCTTAATTCTAAAAGGTTCAACTAAATATGGAGGTTCCAAAGAACTATATTTCATCATGCATGCTCGTTTTCTCGTCAACCTAAAGGACTGAACGATCACTTCTATGTTTAGTTACCAAGGCCACATTTCTCCCTTATTCAAAGATACTCTAGCTAATTTGTGTGCTTCTTAAGCTACATTATTTTTGAAATATTGATCACAGGGTCTTAAAGTACTGGAGGCAGTTTTTTGCTTTGCTTAGTAAATGCTACTATATGTTGATCGATAGTCATGAATTTTTCTGCTCTTTTGTTATGTAGATTTTGGGTCACCCTCAGGTTAAACCAGTTATACTTAGCTCGAAGTACTGGCAAAACACCATCTATGGAAGAAATGGATATTTCCTCTAGTATGATTGGATGGGCCTTTCACTCAGAGTCTCAAGAAAATTTGTCTGGCTCTCTTTTACCCAATGAATCGTCATGGCAGCAAATGCGATCACTGGGATTTGGATTTTGGTATTCTAATGTTGCACAATTGCGTTCACGAGTAAGTTTTAAAATTAAATGCTTGGTCCAAACTAGCTTTATGCAAGAACTCATGACTCTAAACTCCTATTATGTTATTTGTGCTTGCTTTACTTTCTTTATTATTATTCTCTTTTTATGCCAAGAAACAAAGGGTATGGGAAATAGATGTGAAACTCTTATTTCGATGCCATTTCCTTTTTGTAGATGGAGAAATTGGCTCGACAGCAATATCTTAAGAACAAGAATCCTAAGGATTGTGCACTTCTTTATATAGCTTTAAACAGAGTTCAAGTTTTGGCTGGTCTTTTCAAATTAAGCAAGGATGAGAAAGATAAACCCTTGGTGGGTTTTCTTTCACGCAATTTTCAGGTATTTAGTACAAACCATATTCTTATTGGGATGATAGGTTCTATTTCACTTCTTATATTATATTATATTTTCTGTACGACTTCTGGCATCTAGGATTACATATTGAGTGAAGTCTCTTAATCTGATGCATGTCTTTTTACAGGAGGAAAAAAACAAGGCAGCAGCCCTGAAAAATGCATATGTACTAATGGGTAAACACCAGCTGGAGCTGGCGGTAGGTTTCTTTCTTCTTGGAGGTGAAGCTTCATCTGCGATAAATGTCTGTGTGAAAAATCTCCAGGATGAGCAGCTTGCGCTTGTAATTTGTCGGCTTGTTGATGGGCATGGTGGGGTCCTGGAAAGTAATCTTATAAAAAAATATATACTCCCGTCTGCTGTTCAGAGAGGAGACATTTGGCTAGCAAGCCTTCTTAAGGTGATTATAATTGTTTGCAAATTTTTTTTTTGTGAATTAACATTTCTTGCTTAGGTAATTAAAACTACGACTATGAATTTGAGCTTGGTTTTTACAGTGGGAATTAGGAGAGTACCACCAGTCATTTCTTGCTATGGCTGGATGTCTAGGGAACTCTATTGTTTCTTCAAGTCACATCTCTTTTGTGGATCCTAGTATCGGCCTATTTTGCCTCATGTTGGCAACCAAAAATAGTGTGAAAAACGCATTGGGGGAAAAAAGTGCTTCAAATCTTAGTAGATGGGCGATCTTGATGGCTGCTACTGCCTTCAGTACTTGTGGGCTCCCGGTAAGTATAATCAAAGACTTGAACATGCTGTGTGCTTGCGAATGAAATAGTATTTAATGTATTTCTCCCAGAATTTACATGTTTCTACCAAAGCAGCAATGTGAATCCTAAGAACATATTTTATGGGGAATGGTCTATCTGTTTTAGTAAATCGACTTAGCGTAAAAAGATTTCCTTATCTGCATTTAAAGATCTCACAGTGGAGTATATCGTATGAAAATTTGATGTTTGTTAATGAGGTTGAGTTTGGTTGTTCGTGCTGTCAAATCTAAATATATTTTCTTATGAACATTGTTAGCTCGAGGCGTTAGAATGTCTTTCAGCATCTGCCAGTGGTCATGGTGGTACCCATGAGTCTATCGTTCCTAGTAATGTTCAGTTGCATACTCCGCAAGGTGTTCTTGGGCATTCTATTCCTGATTTTTCTAATTGGGTATCAAGCGGTGTTTCAACTACTGCGGACACTCATTTTAGATTGGGTTTAGCCATCCAGTTCTTTTCAAAGCTCTTATGGGAAGCAACTGCACTTTTGATGAATTCTGAAACTGTTTCGTGTGAGAAACTCTCAGGATTTCAACATAAGCTACAAACAGCTTTGGAGCAGTTTTACCAGAGATTCTCGCTGTCCTCATCTTGCCTGCGTAATATGGTATGAGGTTTCCACTTCTAATGCTTGCCCATCGTATTAGATTTCTCCTTTAAACTAATTTGACAACGTTGATACTTTTGGTGGCCATGTATAAGCTGATTCTTTTGTTCCTATCGGCAGATTATTTTTTCAGCATACAACCGTGGGGTACTATCCATGGGAAACAATATATATCAGAAAAATATTTCATCAAGACTCCTCGAAGACAAGTTTCACACAGATGAAGATTCGTTTCAATATTCAGCTTTATGTAAATTGTTGTTAAAAGAAACTGAAGAGAAATCATTAGTATTATCACGTATCTTTGCTGCATGCAGTGTCACTCGCTTACACTTGATGCCATGTTCTGAGGAAAACAAGATGTCATCTGGACCTGAACCAAAGTGGTCCAATGCTTTGCGATTTTACTTTCAGGGAATTCTGGAATCGTTCTCTAGTTTAAGAATTTCTGTAAGGCTGGGCTTGGGCTCCTCTGTGGAAGACCTGTCAACACGACTCGCAGTTGTTCTTGATTTAATTGAATATTGCTCAAGAATTGCCATGGCTTGGGTTCTGGGAGATGTAAATTGTCTGGTTCGAATGATTCAGCCCCTTACGATTGCATATGTTCAGGGGCAGATGGCCTATGAGGTTGACCTGGAAAGCTTGAAGAGAGTATACAATCAAGAAGCTTCTGTTAGTGTTCCAGATGGATCCGATGTAGGAGCTATCTCTAAGGTCAGCAGAGATGTTGAGAATAACGATGTTGGCAACCCAGTCTACTCAATTCCAGAAGATGAAAGGCATCTTGTAAGTCCACAAGCAGGTGTCTGGAAGAATATTTCAGACTTTGTGAAATCTATTTTTAATCCAGATGGTGTTAGTATTCCAGATGGATCAGATGTAGGAGTTAATTCTAAGGTCAGTAGAGATGTTGTGTACTCAATTCCAGAAGATGAAAGGCGACTTGTAACACAAGCCTGTTTCTGGAAACATGTTTCAGATTTTGTGAAACACAAGCTGGTATCTATCTCTATCAATCTAGATGATGGTGTATCAAATATTGGTTCCTCTGAAAAATTTGATGCTCAGACATCATCGGAAAGCAGTAGTGACATTGTATGTGTAACAAGGAAGATAATGTCGGTTCTGGGAAATACATTAATTCGCACCCTAGCTCAACTCTCTTCCCACCATGTAAAACAACTCGCAGTGGTCTTGAAACAGAAAACAGAGAAAAGAATTCAGGTTCCTACCTTGTTGTGGTTGCTCGAATGTCAGGGATCTCGTACAAATTTTTCAAAATGGGATGTCGCAGATGCGGGTATAGAGAATGACAACAACGGTGACCCTTTGGTTTCTGTGAAGCTCTGGAAGCTTTGTGTTAACCCTCATTTACTATGTGAAGCTTTATTGCTAGAAAATTTTGACATATCTGGATGGTCAAAATTACCATTGGAAGATTGGAACGATATGTACAGAGAAGTAACCAGGAAGAACGAGCCCATTGTGCCATGCAATCAATATGGTCGGAGTAGTAATGAAGTGGCCTCACTTGGAAGCCACGCTTCAAATTCTTCACAAAAAGCTGCAATAACTGCCAATGAAAACTCTGCTTTCCAGAACCCCAAAGAAATCCAGAAGAGAACAGGGGAGCTTATAGAGGTATTGCTTTTCTTACATTAACAAGTTACTTATAGTCTGTCGAAACTTTGTATCTTATGAAATCGAGTATCTTTGTCTTTCTAATAGGCCCTTTGTCTCAACGCTATCAGCCATCGGCAAGCTGCAATAGCTAGCAACCGTAAGGTCAGTTATTGTCGCAGTTTCCCTTAGCACTTGTTCCATGGATTACCCACATAAATCTTTACTATGCATAAGATTAGTCTGAATTCTGGAAAACCTCCAATCATTTTCTGTCTTTATCATGAATCAGTATCTTGAGAAAAAGTATCTGTTGGTAGCACGAACGAGTTTGTGTATATCTGTTATTATCTTTTTGTTCCAGTGTTTTCTTATGCGTAGTGGTTATGTGACATCAGATATAAACACACCCCTGATTTTTGTTCCATGCAGGGTATAATTTTCCTTAACCTGGAAGATCGTGGCTACTGCAATGATCAGTCAAACTATATCTGGTCAGATGCTGATTCACCAAATAATGGTTGGGCTAACTCTGAGTCAACTCATGTTCCAACATGTATCTCACTCGGTGTTAGACGGGAAAATCATGAAGAATATGAACATTTTGCTGATCCTCCCCCAACAGTTGAAACTGTTATTACGAGAGCATTCTCTAGTCACCCAACAATGCCTCTCTTCTTGGTTGGCTCAAGCAACACACACATTTACTTGTGGGAGGTAAGACTTGCACCACCCGGTTTTTTATAGGAGTGAGGTGTCGATTGATTGTTGGGTTGAATGTAATTCTTTCATTAACTCAGTCTCTATTAGGAGTGAGGACTAAATAATGACATTCTATACATCATGTGGATCTTATGATACAAACATGACATCTTTCAGTTTGGAAAAGACAGAGCTACTGCAACTTACGGTGTTCCGCCTGCTGCAAATGTTCCTCCATATGCTTCGGCGTCAACATCAGCAGTGCAATTTGGTCCATGTGGACACAAATTTGCTAGCGCCACACTGGATGGAACTGTATGCACTTGGCAATCAGAAGTTGAAGGAAGAAGCAATAGCCATCCTGTTGAATCATTTCTTTGCTTCAATGGCCATGCATCGTACGTTTGTGATACTATATAGTGTATATGTTCTTGTTCACCTAAGATTTAAAAGCACCCAAGTTTATAATACTTGCACTTAGTCATGAAATATGCCTTTTTCTCTGTTTCGTGTTCTATTGAAAGCATTGACTTGAGCTGTTGCATTTCTGTTACCATGGTTGCAGAGATTTAGAATATATTAGTTCGAGTGGATCCATCCTTGCAGCTTCAGGATATAGCTCAAGTGGTGCAAACGTGGTTGTATGGGATACTCAAGGTCCCCCGTCAACCTCCCAGGCATCTATTACTTGTCATGAAGGTCTCTTCCAATAAAAACAATTTCTAGATTATGTTAACCATTAGTGTCTTATTCCCATTATCATTTAACAATTTTTTTTTCTTGGTTTTTTTCTTCCATGAAGATGGTGCACGCTCTATTTCGGTATTCGATAATGACATTGGTAGTGGGTCGATTTCTCCGATGATTCTGACTGGTGGCCAAAACGGCGATGTTGGTTTGTACGATTTCCGGTATATTGCATCTGGAAAGATGAACAAGCAAAGGAGCTCTAATGAAATTTCATCGATCGATGGATTTCAAAACAAAAATGGGATGCTTTGGTATCTACCAAAGGCTCACTTAGGTACAAACCCTATACTCTAAATTCACCTTCACATCCTGACTAAAACCGGAAAAAACATTTCTTCAACTTTGATTATGACGGTTGGTGCAAATTATCAGGGAGTGTGACGAAAATATCGACGATACCACGCACGAGTTTGTTCTTAACAGGAAGTAAAGACGGAGATGTTAAACTTTGGGATGCGAAAGCAGCAAAGTTAATTCATCATTGGCCCAAATTACACGAAAGACACACTTTTCTGCTGCCAAAGTCTGGAGGCTACGGTGGTATTATCCGGGTAAGTAACAACTAATCACCTAAAAGCTTAAAACTTGGTTCAGATCGGATTCGTCTCAGGCAGCGAATTGATTGTATCATTGTTTAAATTTGTGTGTTTAGGCTGGTGTCACTGACATACAAGTTTTTCCTAATGGATTTATCACTTGTGGTGGTGATGGTACTGTGAAGTTCATCAGCTTCAGAGATTCCTGTGACGATAGCAAATAAATCTCAAACAAAACCAAGTTTTGTTTATTGACTTGGAAATTTTTGTGAATAGTTCGTGATTCCTTGCAATGTAAGTCTTTATCTCTCTCTCTTTTTAATATATTTCTGGTGTATACATAAACATATATATGTATATAAGATTCTTTACGCAGTGGAATCATAAGTTGACATCAAATCTATATATTAAAATATATATATGTCATGACTTTCAATGCATTGAAATGTGATCAATTTATCTTTATCATTTGTTGCCTTTGACCTTGTTGCATCGGATTTGACTTAGAATAATCGGACTATGTCTCAATTAGATTGGATTTTAATTGGCTAAAGAGCTCTATGTTTATCAATTGCTAGGTTCCAACTATAATTTTTCAACTGTATAGATTGACAATATCGAATTTACAATTTAAAATAAGAACAAGAAAGAAGACGAGTTCAGACTCTAAAATATAGTCCTACGTCTCGCCGGAGACTAAGCTCCGGAGTCCACTATCACCGAGGTCCGATATACCAGAAACTTACACTCTCTTACTCGTTATATGCAAGCAAAGATCCCAGCTCACATATATACATCTCAAGAAGAAGATTTAGTGTATCAACCGAGAGAGAATAGAAGAAGCTCAAAAGACTCGAAGCTTCTCGATCTCCTCTTCACCTTCCTTTTCACCGCGTTTTACTTGAAGAAGAAGATGGGTCCGTGTGATGTGGATCGCACCCCATTACTCTAATGGACTTGTGAGGCCCAAGCAGGTTGAGGCCTCCTTGCAATCTGGTGGAAGACTCTGGTGCACACAGAGTCTCTCATTCCTTGCTTCTTACTCCTTAGATCAATGACTATCACTTCAATCCTCCACCTTAGTCTTGATCTTCCTTGTCTTGGTGGATCTTCTTCCTTCATTCTGCTTAATCCTTTGACACGCGAAGCATCTTCAATGCTCCTTGTATCTTGTAGACTGGAATTAACTTTGTTAACATATCGGCTGGATTCTCTGAAGTTGAAATCTTTACTACCTCGATCCCGCCTTTGTTTATCTGATCTCTTATATAATTGAACTTGACTGCCACATGCTTAGTTCTCTTGTGATACACTGCATTCCTTGAGAGCGCAATAGCGCTTTGGGAGTCACAATGGATCTTTACTGGATCTTGAGGATAACCAAACTCTGCTGCCAAGCCTTTTAACCATGCGCCTTCTCTCGCTGCTTCTGTCAATGCAATGTACTCTGCCTCCGTGGTAGATAGAGCCACTACACTCTGCAAATTTGACTTCGAACTCACTATGTTTCCCCCAACGGTAAATGCAACCCCAGAGGTTGATTTCTGGTTGTCCAAGTCTCCTGCATAGTCCGAGTCACAGTATCCCACAACTTTGAAGTCTCTGCTTCTTCTGTAGCATATACCTGTTGATATCGATCCTTTGATGTATCTGAGTGCCCATTTCACGGCTTGCCAATGATCTTTGATTGGTTTGCTCATGTATCTGCTGATCAATCCCACCGTAAATGCAAGATCTGGTCTCGTCCCTATCATGGCATACATGATACTTCCGACTGCACTATGATATGGAATCCCCTTCATGCTCTGCTCATGTTCCTTTAGTTGTTGCTCTGTAGCTGCCTTTAACTTCAGATGAGCTCCAATGGGAGTTGATACTGCCTTAGCTTGATCCATCTTGAAATTACTTAGTACTCGCATTAGGTAGCTTTCTTGTGTGACTTTGAGAGTACCTGCATTACGATCTCGGCAAATTTCCATTCCTAATATCTTTCTAGCATCACCTAAGTCTTTCATCTCGAATTCAGATTTTAATAAATCCTTTAGTATTCTTATCTGAGACTTATCCTTAGATGCTATTAAAATATCATCAACATAAAGCAACAAATAGATGTACTGACCCGACTCTAATTTCTTAAAGTAAGCATAGTTATCATGATCACTTCTTATGTAATTACCTTTATGCATAAATTCATCAAATCTCTTATTCCATTGCCTAGGGGACTGTCTTAGGCCATAAAGAGATTTCTTAAGTAGACATACCTTGTTCAGATGCTGTTTATCAATGAAACCTTCGGGTTAATCCATAAGTATGTATTCCTCCAAGTCATCGTGAAGGAAAGCTGTCTTCACGTCGAGTTGCTGCAACTCAAGATCAAAATTAGCCACAACAGATAGAATAAATTGAATCGTTTTGTGCTTAACCACTGGTGCAAGGATTTCGATAAAGTCTATTCCTTCCTTCTGGTTGTAACCTTTTGCAACCAATCTGGATTTGAACCTTGGTTTCTCAACTCCTGCAATACCTGCCTTTCTCTTAAATACCCATTTGCATCCTATTACTTTCTTACCTTCTGGTCTATCTACCAAATTCCATGTGTTGTTCTTATGAAGAGACTCCATATCTTCTACTGTTGCTTCTTTCCACTTGATACTATCAGAATCATTCATAGCTTCCGAGAATGATTTTGGTTCTCATTGTTCTGCATCTTCTGTTAAAGCACAAGTGAATGCATACATAGCTTCATTCTCTGCTTCTCCTTCACATTCGTAATCCTGATATCGAGTTGGTGGGCTTATTGTTCACCGAGTCATGTCTCTTGCAAGTTTATAATCCCCTAAAGCATCTTGATTGTCTTCCTCTTGTGCTTCGTTTTCACTTTCTTCTGTTTTAGTAGCTCCACCTTCATCTGTACTTCTTCCTGTAAATTCAACACTCATGAACTTATTAGAATCAGAGTGATTTATACCTGTTAGTCTCTCTGATTTGATGTCTTTGTAAACCATGTCTTCTCTGAAGACCACACTCTTGCTTATGACACTTTTGTGTTCGTCAATAAGCCACACTTTGTATCCTTTCACTCCTATAAGATATCCTGTGAACACTCCCTTCTTTGCTCGAGGTTTTAGTTTTCCTTCTGATGTATGAACATATGTCAAGCACCCAAATCTTCTTAGGTTTTCTAGTTTTGGAACTGATGAAGTCCATAATTCCTCTGGTATCTTGAAATCGATTGCTGATGAGGGTGACCTATTTATCAGATAGACGACTATAGATACTGCTTCAGCCCATAACTTCAGTTCCAATCCACTCTCACTTAGCATGCTTCAAACTTTGTTCATTATGGTCATATTTAGCCGCTCAGCTATCCCATTCTGTTGTGGTGAATAGGTACACGTCCTGTGTCTTAATATTCCTTTTTCCTTGCAGAATTTGTCAAATTCAAAGTTGCAAAACTCAAGATCGTTATCGGTTCTGAGTTTCTTTACTCTTCTTTCTGTTTGTTTCTCTACCATCGTTTTCCACTCCACAAAGCTTTTAAAAGCTTCATCCTTAGACATGAGAAAACTCACCCAAACTTTTCTAGAATAATCATCAGTAAATGAGATATAATACTGACATTTACTCAAACTATATGGAACATTAGGGGAACCCCATAAATCCGAATGTATATAGTCTAATTTTTCTTTGGTAACATGTTTACCTGTACCAAAACTTACCTTGTGTGTTTTTCCAAACACACAGTCTTCACAAAAGTCGATGTCTGTGAATTTAGAGTTTTTAATGCAACCTTTCTTTTAAAGTATCTTGAGGCTTTGAACTCCTATATGACCCATGCGACTATGCCAGAGTCTTGTGTTGTCCCTTTCAGTGTTTTCAGTATCTTTCTTTGATATTGCTGCATTTGATTCTGCTACCTGAGCTGCTCCTTGGAAGATATATAGTGAATGTCTCCTGTTTCCCTTGAGAATCACCATGTTTCCTTTGAATACCTTTAAAATCCCATCTCCACTTTTGAATGAGCATCCTTTTTCCTCTAACATTCCTAGTGAGATAAGATTCCTAGAGATTCCCGGCATATACCTGACACCATGAAGAACAAAACTAGTATTATCTAGATTTATATATCTAATTGACCTGATACCTTCTACTTGGCAGAAAGTTTCATTGGCCATTCTGACTTTCCCGGCTGAATGTTCCTTGAGTGATATGAACAAATCCTTTCTAGGAGTCATGTGAGCATCCGGAGTCCAGAATCCACTCTTCTTGATCGGTGTCTCCACATGATAGATTCACTTCGGATGCCACCAATCCTATGAGATCATTAGCATCATCTCTGGCTAAGGATGATTCTCCTTCTTGCTGATCATTTTCTTTGTTTCTTTCAATCCATTTGTAGCATTTTCTTTTGTAGTGTCCTTCTTTTCCACAGATCCAACATTCTCCTTTATTCCTTTCTTTAGACTTTGATCTTGATTTGCTTCTCCCTTTGGACCAGTTCCCACTCTTCTTAGTCTCTGATCTCCCTCTAACAAATAGACCCTCTCTGTTTTCTCTACTGCTGTTCCCACCCTTTTTCAGTTTCACTTCTTTTGACTTAGTTGCCATCACAACATCATCAACGCAAAGCTTTTCTTTGCTATATGTTAGTGTTTCTCTGAGATGTTCATATTCTTCAGGCAAAGATTTTAACAAAAATATCGCCTGTGTCTCTTCCTCTATTTCTATTTGGAGATTTCTAAGATCTTCGACAAGTTTTAGAAAATCATCTACATTCTGATCTATAGATTTACTGTCTTGCATCTTGAACGAGTAAACTTCAAGTTGTAAAAAAATTCAATCTGGAAGAGTTGTGGGAAGAAATAACCTGTCTAATGTCTCAATAGTAGTTGTTGTGGTTATACAACTCTCGATCTTCCTCAGGACCTTATCACCGACGCCAAAGAAGATCAAATTTAACGCCTTCTCATCTCTATTTGAAAACGCTTGCTCTTCCTCAATCATCTTCGCCTTCAGATATGGTTTCTTCTCATCTTCTTCTGATAAGTCCTTTGGTTCGTGAGTCTTGAGAACATCCTTCAATCCTTCGACTGTTAGGAATGCAATCATTCTCTTCTTCCACAAGCCGTAATCACCAGATCCGTTGAAGACTGCAATCTTCGATTTCGTTTTTGTCATTTCTTGCACTTGATGACCACTTCTTCTTTCTTCTTGGTTCTTGGTAAAGAATCCTTCTTAGCTTAAGCTCTGATACCAATTTGTGCGGATTAAAGAGATATAGAAAGAAAAATAAGAACAAGAAAGAAGACGACACCGAGGTTTAACGAGTTCGGACTCTAAAATAGAGTCCTACGTCTCGCCGGAGACTAAACTCCGGAATCCACTATCACCGAGCTCCGATATACCAGAAACTCACACTCTCTTACTCGTTACATGCAAACAAATATCACAGCTCACATATATACATCTCAAGAAGAAGATTTAGTGTATCAACCGAGAGAGAATAGAGGAAGCTCAAAAGACTCGAAGCTTCTCGATCTCCTCTTCACCTTCCTCTTCACCGCGTTTTACTTGAAGAAGAAGATGAGCCTGTGTGATGTGGATCGCAGCCCATTACCCTAATGGACTCGTGAGGCCCAAACAGATTAAAGCCTCCTTGCAATCTGGTGGAAGACTCTGGTACACACAGAGTCTCTCATTCTTTGCTTCTTACTCTTTAGATCAATGACTATCACTTCGATCTCTTTATAATTTATCAAATTTAGTAGGAAAAGATCAAACTTCTAATATAGTTATTAGCTTGATTATTACAACTAGTAGTCTTCTGAATAATTTGGTTGCAATTCCATGTTTATTTTGCTTTTTTTGTTGATGTTTTCTCGATATAATTTAAAAAGATTATGAAATCTGTGACGGCTGCTATTATTACGTAGTGGATTATTATGATCTTGTGGTTATTTATTACATTGCACCATAATTTGTGCTGCAGACCAAATCATATGAATCATCAAATGCTTGATTAAACCCATTTGGCTTCCTGATAATATTAAGTTAATACAAAGGTCCATTTCATTTAATAATTACTTGAAAGAAGTTAATTATGACGAATATATTAGTGCTCGCATAAAGCATCTAATAAGAACATATCTTTAATTGTTTAAAGACTATATGAATCACATAATAAAAATATTTATATGTAACTATCAATAAGGAAAGAGACAATTAACCATAATTACTTACGTATAGCTTCACCTAACGTTCAATTTCTACACTACACAACTAGTTTTACATTCTCTCTACCTAATTTCCAAAGAAAAAAAACACCTTTATTTACTTCCTTATTATTAATCTATTAATTTCTTGAAAATATACTTATGATAATCAATAATTAATTACTAAATTAAAAAATATGCGATTATTAATATCTGATGTCAAGTGATTACGACACGATTAACAAATTAACCAAATATATAATTCAATTTATTGGGAATATAATAAGTTTAATACCATACATGGTGCTTATTCAATTTATTTAATTAAAAGTAGTAAAAAATAAAATAGTCCAGCGGTTTTATCTTTGATTTAGTTAAACATTATGTAGTACTTCAAATCTAATTCAATTTTAGTTAAATAATTTAGATTATAGATAGGGTTGTCATCAATCTAAGAGTTAATAAGTAAAACAAAAGCAATTTATTTTACTATTTGGGAGAGGTTTTTTAGTGAAAACAAGACCAAACCAATTTAAGTAAACTTTGAAAGTACCACAAAATTAACGTAAATGCAGGACCTCTTATGAGTTGAATACCATATGTTTTTTTAAAAGATAACTTGTTAAGCACCTACTTTTTCTCCTTCTCTTTTCTCTCTTTCTCACTTTCATTTCTCCTCCACATCTCGAATCTCTCTTCTTTATTAAACAGGTTTGTTTTCTTCATTTGTGTTTGTAGAATCTGATAAATCTTCCTAGGAGTTTTTTCACTGTTGGTAAATTTGTGAATTTTCATTTGTGTATGTGCAGTAGAAATGGAAACGTTCCTATTCACCTCTGAATCCGTCAATGAAGGCCATCCAGACAAGATTTGTGACCAGGTTTCTGACGCAATCCTCGATGCTTGCTTAGAACAAGACCCTGAAAGCAAAGTGGCATGTGAGACATGTACCAAAACCAACATGGTGATGGTGTTTGGTGAGATCACAACCTCTGCAAAAGTAGACTACGAGAAGATTGTTAGATCAACTTGCAGAGAGATTGGGTTCATCTCTGCTGATGTTGGGCTTGATGCTGACAAATGCAATGTCTTGGTTAACATTGAGCAGCAAAGCCCTGACATTGCTCAAGGAGTTCATGGCCATTTGACCAAAAAGCCAGAAGATATTGGAGCTGGTGATCAGGGACATATGTTTGGATATGCCACTGATGAGACACCTGAGCTCATGCCTTTGACTCATGTCTTAGCCACCAAGCTTGGTGCTAAACTCACTGAAGTGAGGAAGAACAAGACTTGCCCTTGGTTAAGGCCTGATGGTAAGACTCAAGTCACAGTGGAGTACAAAAACGACGGTGGAGCCATGGTACCGATCAGAGTCCACACAGTTCTCATCTCAACTCAACATGATGAAACTATCACCAATGACAAGATTGCTGCTGACTTGAAGCAGCATGTGATCAAGCCGGTTATTCCTGCTAAGTATCTTGACGAAAAAACCATCTTTCACTTGAATCCATCTGGTCGTTTTGTCATTGGAGGACCTCACGGTGATGCTGGACTCACTGGAAGGAAGATCATCATTGACACTTATGGTGGTTGGGGTGCTCACGGTGGAGGTGCCTTCTCAGGGAAGGACCCAACCAAAGTTGACAGAAGTGGTGCCTATATCGTGAGACAGGCTGCAAAGAGCGTGGTAGCTGCAAAACTCGCACGTCGCTGCATTGTGCAAGTATCATACGCCATTGGTGTTCCTGAGCCACTCTCAGTGTTTGTTGACACCTACAAGACAGGAACCATCCCAGACAAGGATATTCTTGTGTTGATCAAGGAAGCTTTTGACTTTAGGCCTGGAATGATGGCCATTAACCTCGACCTGAAGAGGGGAGGTAACTTCAGGTTCCAGAAAACCGCTGCTTATGGACATTTTGGTCGTGATGATCCTGACTTCACTTGGGAAGTTGTGAAGCCACTCAAGCCAAAGGCTTAAAACATGAACAAAACTGGCAGTTTCTGTTACTGAGTTAAGATAATCACTCCCCAACTACTGAATAAATAAAGCTTCTGCATTTTCAACCAAATCTCTTTAATCCTCACATTCACATTTGCTTTTGCAAATATAAGCCCACTGGTAAACGAAGATCGCAAAATGAGTTTCTTGTTTTAAATTTTTGATCTTTTGTTTTTTACTTCTTATTAATCTTTTGTATTGTAACTTTGATTGTGTACCCAAAAAAACCATTATTCTTTGTTTCACCTTAACGTTCAATTTCTAGACGAAGCCCAGTAAAATAAAGTAAAGACAAGAATTTAATGGAGTCAAGATAATAATGAATAAGGAGTTGAAATAAAATGTTGTTGTAAGATAAAGTAAGGAGTTGAATTTGTTTGTGGTTTGTATTGTAAGATTGTGTGTAAAAATTTAGGGAATATTCTTTTACGAAAAAAATTGTGTGTAAGATAATGTGTGAAAAGAATTGATAATATGCAACCCAAAACTGAAAAATCAAAACCCTTTATGATTTCTTGATTTTCCTGACTCACTTTTTATAAAAGTAATGAAAGATAAATATTATAAGGATCATGTCCCTTATCAACAAAAATAAATGCGACACTAATATCTAAAGGCATTATCCAGAAAATTGGTAATGGTAAAACAATAAAGGTCTGAAAAGATCCATAGATTCCAGATTTTTTTCTCCGGCCTGCTGCTAGTTCGAGTCTTAATTTGTTCCATGATCTGACTGTTGATCAATTCATTGACCATAGATCTGGTTCCGGGAAGGAAATCTTAGTTCATCAGTATTTTGAACCTACATATGTCCAATTGATCTTGGGAATTCCCATACCTCGACGATATAGACTGGATTACTGGGGTTGGCCTTTTACTAAGACATGACGAAATTTTGTTAAGTCAAATTATCAAACAGAAGAGTCTTTTTCCTTACTAGAGGTTCGACAATTCGGCCCAAATTTTCAAGTCTTACATAACAAAATTAAGAGACTTAATTGCCCAAATTAGATTCGATATTTTATTTGGCAAGTCCTTTCGGGTTGTACAACAGTCAAACATAAATTAAGGCAGAGGAGTATTAAATGTGATACTCGGTGCTCATGATGTGATGCAGAGAATGAAACGATTAATCATGCTCTGTTTGAATGTCCTCCATCGGTTTAAATTTGGGCATTATCTTGCATTCCTTCCGCGATAGATGTCTTCCCAGGAGAGCCGATCTAGTATAATCTTAATTATTTCTTCTGGCATTTACCAGATAAAGATAAATTCAAAATCTTTCCATGGATTATTTGGAACATTTGGAAAGTAAGAAACGATCATTGCTTTTCGAATGATGATACGGATCCTCGCAATATATTAATTTATGCGGAAGCTGACTACAAAAAATGGTCTATATCTCGAACTAAACTAAAGGACTCTCGAGTTCCTTTAGAAATTCACAGAGCCTTTCAAAAGTCCTCATTGGCTTTTCCGTCCATAACTAATCTTAGTTTCTCATGTTACAAATGTTTCGTGGACGCTTCTTGAAAGAATACAGAACCTAAAATTGTTTTAAGTTGGTTTTGTTTTCCAGATTCAGTGGAGGGAGTATGTATGGGGGCTCAGGGGGTCCACTAGAGTCTTTATGCCCTACATTTCAGAGATCGAAATTGTTCTTTGTGCGATGGAATCTCTCTTGGCACTTCAAATCACGGAGGTGGAGATATCGACGGACTATGAGACGGTTTTAAAGATCTTCAATCATCCAGAGGAATACCTAGATTTCTTTCCCTATAAAGAAAAGTTCTTGAAGCTTAGTTCTTTTTTTCTTTGTTTTGCTTTTTGTTATCTCAAAGTCTTAAATCATAAATAAAGTTGATGTTTTTGCTTTACTGATGTAAACATTATCGATAGTTTTTACACTTAGGGATATAATTAAACTATGGCGCGTGGCGCGTGCTGCGTAGTTGAGTATAGTGAAGAGCCAGATTTCTCTTTAAATAGAAATAATGTAAGAGATAAAATGTCTTATCCGTAAAAAAGAAAAGTGAAGCATTTATCGATCACGCCACTGTAATAATAAATATCTAATCGAACGGCTCTTATACGAAATCTATGAATAAATCTGTGGACACAAAGACTCTAAATCAGAACTATGGGTCCTTAACCAAAACGGTATCGTTTCACTGAAGTTTGCGTGCTGAATGATCACATGAAGAAAACGATAAACTGCTAAAGATTCAAAGGCTTCATCGAAAGCAAACAAACAAAAAATCTCTGGCAAAATAATAATAAAAACTCAGACAATTCTATCTTCACGAGACTGATCAACATCTATTCTTCTCTAATTCTTAAATCTGATTTTTGTTCTTATCCAGTTTTTGTGCTTCGTCTTCTACTCTCTCCTCTTCTGGTTAGTTTTTTGTTTTTGAATTTATGTAAATTATTGTTGTTTGTCTGAAATTGTTCGTTTTTAGTTTATGAGTTAGGTCAGATTATGCCGACAATTATTGTTGTCTGGTCGGATGTTTGTCTTAAATAATCTTAATTGAAATATCAATCTTTTGATTCTAATTTGATTTCAATTGTGAAGACTGATGATTTGGTTGGTAAGTTGAAAAAAATTGTTTGCTTAATTTTGAACTTTGATTAAATGTTTGCTTGTAAAAAAATTAGGAACTAATTCTTCATTTTCTCTTAAAGCAAAACATCAGATTCTCTTAATTGACAAAAAAAAAGGTCTAAGCTTTTTGTTGATGGATCTTGTCTTTCTCTCTTAGAGTGCATTTGGCTATCAGAAAGATTCTTCCTTTTAAGTATGATTCATTCTCTTCTATAAATAGAATCAAATCGGTTAAATCTGCCTTATTTCAGAATTGCATTGATCATGAGTTAATTGGTTTTTGATCTTAGTTATATCTTTTTGTCTTGGTTTAGAGTTATGGTGAAATAATGGCAGCAGCTGAAGCAAGAGCAGTGTGGCAAAGAACAGTTAACCGTTGCTTTGTCCAAGAAGACGCTAAAAGAGCTCCTAAATTAACCTGTTGCCAATCGTCTTCATCAACTGCTTCAACTAAGCTGGTTGAAGATTCTGGATCTTCTCGAGCTGTTGTTGATCCACAGAATCAATCATCTTGTGTTAGTGGTTTCATGCCTCTCCATCGAAATCCAAATTTCTCGGATATGTTACCCCACAACACTAGATTGTGGGGTCATCAGCAATACATTCAGGTGGATAAGAAGCCATTGGAGACTGAGGTTAGCAATCAAGGTGTATCAGAGAAGAAGTCTGAATTGGGAGCTGGAGAGAAACAAGGAAAGTCTTTTAATTCTGAAAGCTTTCAAGAGTTCATAGAGTTGATGGAGACAAGAGAAAATTATGGTTCAATAGGGTGTGATGAGTCATCTGAGAAAAAGTTGAATGAGCTAAATTTTGATCCGAGCTCACCATGGAATCCTCTCTCAAGCGAGAAAGCTGGACCATGGTGGCGAACCACGGATAAAGTTGAACTAGCTTCATTAGTTGCACAAAGGTCTCTAGACTATATTGAGAATTGTGATCTACCAACACCACAGAAGATGAAACGCTCTAATTATGGCAGTCCGCATTGTTTTGATTCTAATGTATTTGGAGATCACTCTGTCTCTAGCCAAACCATCAACAAGCACGGGCCAAGACGAGGAAGCGGCTGCGAGAACAGAACTGAGGCTTCTTCTGAGACTGATTTAAGCAAATCTGAGCTATTAGAAGCGCTGAGGCATTCCCAAACGCGAGCTAGGGAAGCAGAGAACATGGCTAAAGAAGCATATGCAGAGAAAGAGAACTTGGTGAGGCTCTTGTTCAAGCAAGCTGCAGAGCTTTTTGGGTATAAGCAATGGTTACAACTGCTTCAGCTCGAAGCACTTTACCACCAAATCAAGCACAAGAAGATTGAGAATAACAACAACAACAAGAACAGCAACGAGCCACCAGTTTCAAACCCTTGGAGTAATTGCAAAGCAAAAAAACAGGGAAGAAAAAGAAGAAGCAAAAGGGCTAAACCGAATGCAGCTACATACGCAGTTGGTTTAGCTTTAGGAATGAGTCTTGTTGGTGCTGGTTTGCTTTTGGGATGGACTGTTGGATGGATGCAGATGCTATCTTTGTAATCAAAAGAGAAGATGTGAGAAAGTGAGATCTCTATTTTTTTTTTAAATGTTTCATCTCTTTCTCATTGAGAGCAGCTTGATGATCTTCAAATAAGTTTAAAGGTTGCTTTGAGTAAAGCTTTTGGATTTCGGTAATGAGAATGTAAATTGGTGTAAGAATTTTGTTAATATTGTGTTTCTAGTTTGATCTTTTTCTACAAAATCATATGAAATTATCTTTCATGTATGTAAACTATATTTCCATGTAATTCGACCCAAAAAAAAACAAGTATATTTCCATGTAATATCTGCATATGTTAATTAGCGACGCTGTTTGACCATGACTAATGCTTGTGGAACAATATCAATGCCCCTTTAAGGACACAAACTCAAGCCGACATGTGCTACAACAACTCATCCTGGACGCCAAATCTATCAGCGTACGGTATTTCTCCCTCAAATTGGTGATTTCTCGGGATAATGTCATCTTCTTTAGCTTGTTTGACTTCTCTATAATGTAAATGGCCGCTTCTTTCTCTGCTTCTGTTCCTCTGTACCCAATCCACTCAACACTTTCGAGACTAGAAACTAAACATTCAGGAACACAACACGCTTTCTCCCATTCCCATTGAGCTTCAATATCACACTGAGGTACACGCCCCTATGACCATGCCGCAGTTTTTCTGAGATATCAACAAAATAAAAGGAAAATTTTTTGAAGTATGGAGAAAAAATATAAAGTGGAATCATTATTTTATGTATGTAGCTGATAACTTACTGGACTTAACCTGAGAACTCGCAGTTTAGGGCAATGTATGAGGACAAGACACAACCAATCTGAAGAGCAATAGGTACTCAGCTCTAGATACTCGAGCTGACTGAGAAACTCACAAGATTTTGCCATCAATAGTGGTCTGTTTGAGTTAAGACATAAGGACAGTTGTTTGGCTGAAGTTAAACATCTCATGAACTTCTCAGAGTCCTCCTGTCTAATCTTGATTTCTGCCTTGACCAGTTTGGGCATTTTCACTAATGAATGGAACTGACCAAATTTATCCAAAATTTTTAAGGACTTTAGAGAAGATGCATTGACGACATACGTGGAGTCATAAACTATTCCAATGCTGATTGGTCTTTGCATAATTTCCAAGTTTTGCAATGAAGGCATCGCAATTGTGAAGATAATCACACCGTCTTGATCCCATCTACGTACAATCAGAGTTTCAAGGATAGGGCAAGTGGATAAAAGCCTATGAACAAGTTCATCCCCGGAGATGAATTTGAACATTATAAGGGACAGACTCTTGAGGGTCTCGAGAAATATTGTCGAAGGAATATCTCTAATCTCTACTTGTTGGAGGCGTAAAACCACGAGTCCTTTACATGTAAATAAGCTCCTAGGACACGGCATGGAACCTAAGCGGCAACCGTTTTGAATAAGCTGGAGAACACGAACCTGTTTAGCTACTGCAATACTAAAACATCTTTCATGTTCTTCATGTTTACAATTTTCTTTACCATGTTTTACAAATGTGAGGTGCACTGTTTCTAGAACTGGAGCCTTGCTTAGCAGAAGAAAATTGATGATAAAATCTGAACTTGACGCGTCAAGCCTTGGAACAAGTTTCCATAGAGAAAGCCATCGTTTTGACACAAGACTCGTAGCCACAGCATGTTTTGTCTCAAGCAATGACAGTATCTTCACGAGCAAATCGTCACTTACCTCACATATAATGCTCATACATCAATAAATATATAACATAATATATGTTCAAAGTGCAACAAAGAATAATATTAGTTTTAAAAATACTAAACGTATACAAACATAATTTAAAAGATCAAAGAAAAAATAAATCCATCCAGTTCTTAACATTTTTATATTACAATTAATCACTTAAAAACCTCAAATGAGATTCTTAAGTTTTGTGGGGTTCCAATGGTAAAACCCCACACAAAAGAATTCTTCAAAATTGGCCAATACAAAGACACAACAAAAGAGTCCATCCAATCTCAAATTTATACTCTTAATTTCAGTTTCAAATTTGAAACACACTCACAAGCTTAATAGCAACCTCTTCATTAGTCTAAACATCAGCTCCTACGATCAGAACACTCTCAAATTCGATCATCTCCACAAAAACAAGAAGATACATAAATATTAACGGGATCATAAGAGTGAACGAACCAATGTAAGTTGAAACAAAAAGGATCAAACCACAAGCAAAGTATCTCATCATACATAAAAAATAACATCAAATACTTGATCCAATAACTCCTTTAAAGCTCGGCTTAACAAGAACAAATAGTGGTGTCTCTCCTAATTTGTCATTTCCCTTCAAAAACATTGCAGCCACATAAGCAAACCAGTGACAAGAGACTGGAAGCATATATAAAAGCAGAGATAAAGAAGCTATACCATTAGCTCTAGTAACTCAATTGCAGCAGCGAGAGTTCCACCTATTGCACCTACATGCATCTCAATCTTATCTGTTCCATACTCCAAACAATACTCCTCCAAAATCACCTTCCCTGTTAAAAGAAACCAAAACCAGTAGGCATTTTGAGAATTAACCTCTAGGGATGAACAAGGTATGCTATATTTATTAGCTGCTGTTCGATAAAACCTTCTTCATAATTGATCAAGACAAGCAACTTAGTCCATTGATATGTAAAAAAGACTAACAACCACTTAGGCTACATCAAGTTACCAAAAAGGCATGACATAGTAAATGAGTTGCGTCATAAATAATCAAAGACACATAGCAAGATAATATTCATTTTGCTCCTGTCCGAGATAACAATCAGAATAAACTCAATGCTATAACTGAGACCTTGATGTAACTCAATATTAAAATAGTAAAGCACAAGAGAAAACGAGGATATAGCAGGTAACTTCTTGGGCTTCCTCATGGGAACAAATTTGGCACCAATAGCCAACGCAATAGGAGGTCCAAAAATGAAACCCCTAGCTTCAACACCTGCATTTACCGCAACATATAGAGCCATTTAGGTAAGGACCAAAAATTAAAATGTCGCAGAGGAAGATCGAAAAATAACTACGGAAGAAGACCAAAAGTATACTAAGATAAATTAGTGTACCCGCATGAGAAATGTATTCTCCAAAACCAGCAGGATTAATCTGAATGTTTGAAACATTTGTGTGAAATCATTGAAAAGGTAAAAAAGTTTTGAAACCTTTTGAGAATTTAAACCTTATGTGAAATCATTGAAAAGGTAAAAAAGAGTTTCTAAATGTATTCTTAGACTGAGTTATGCCAAAGTTTAAACCTTTTAAGATTTAATGTATGCATGATGTGAAGGTTAAGTTGATGGGAAAAGATGTAAAAGCTAAATCCTTGACCTTTAAAACTGAGTCATTATAGTCAAAAGTAGTTTCTTCAAATGTGAACTTTGGCTTATTAACTAGGATTCCAAGTTACTGATCATCGCAGCATCAGAGATTGATAAATGTAAAACCAAGTCGTCGAACACATAAGCTAAGAGACAAAGACCTATCATTCTGATAGAGTCCCTAGTCTCTCTCTAAGCCATAAGGCTTCACCACTAATTGACCAAAGACACATAATCTATTTACTTAACACTCTACTTATATTAATGCTTATCACATTCCCACATCCATTACTTCACTATAGAGTATTGAAAATTTAAAGGGATCTTTAAATCCAATAACTTGTTTTGAAACACAAATAGGAAGAAGAAGAAGAAGAACTAACTCAATGGTGAGGCGTTTCATAGGATCTCTAGTGGAATAGCCTTTGAAGTAGAAGAATCTGCTAACGTTGTAAAGCAAACCAACGTCTGTACAGATACAAGGATGCTTCATTCCACCAAGGATGATATTTTACAAAGGATCCCATTGTCTCCATTGTTCTGTCTCTCTGAACCATCTTCTCTCTTCTCAAGTTCTTCTTCTCTATACCTCAACCATGGAATCTGGTAACAGTAGTAGCATGCAATCCTCAAGTGGTTGTGGAGGTGGAGGTGATCAAGAAGAGTATGACTCACGCGCTTATCAGTCAATCTCTGCTTTGTTTAGCCACCACAACAACAACACAACCGCCGTCTCTTCCAACATCATTGCCTCAACACAGCTTGAGTCACTCATAGCTAACTACTTCAACACCTCTTGGTCTAATGATAATCCTCTCTGGTCAACTACAATGCCTCCCAATGACTCTAGACCAATACCACCACCGATTTCTTCAGAACCAGGTTTCATGACAACAACAACAACAACAACATCAACCCCACATCCAAATTCAGAGCCATGGTTCAAGAGTTTACCGATAATCCTTCAACTCCTTTCACTGGTTTATCATCATCATCTTCACGTTTTCCTAATAACCAATCTCCTAACAACCCTTTAACTGAAACTTGAACACAATTGAAGAGCAAAGCATCTTTGTTTTCTGATTCTATTGCGTATAACGCTGGATAAGGAACTTTGTACCTGCAAATGAAAACTCACTTTATGATCAAATCAACAATATATCATCTTCCCTAATTCAAAATCAATTTCATATCAAATTCGATTTCCGGAACAGAGCTATCGAATTTGAAGTATCATTTGTTTTTTAGAAGCAGAGAGACAACTTTAAATTTGGAATAAAAGAATGTAAAAGAACCTTTTGTGAGCTTTGCCGACTTGGAAACCCAACGACGATGAAGACATATTCGTAGTCTTTAGGAAGAAATTCGGCGATCCCCATTGATGCGACTTTGTTTGCTGATGAAGAAACCTAGATCTCGTAGAGAACACTGACCAGAAGAACAGCCAGAATAAGAACCGTTTGAGAGGCGAGAGAGAAGAAGAGAGAAACGATGAAGATAAGAACCGTTCCTTAAAGCTCTGTAATAAGAACCGTTTCTAAACCTAATTAATTTTTATTTTATTTTATTAATTCTAAGAACCCTTTTATGCTCTAATGGACATGCTCTAAGTGTTTCTTTTCTTTTTTTTCTATTGGTTACAAATGTTAGACAACTTCAACATATATATATATATATATATATATACTACATAAAAATTAATAAAATAATAATAGATATTTTACATACACAAATTACATCTATACTATAGGTAATTATTATATTTATAACACTCCCCCTTAATTACTTGTCGTTAATTATGTATTAAATACTGCCTCATTAAAAATCTTGTCATGGAAAAACTCATTGGGATAAAAACTATGATGAGGGAAAAAGAATACAGTAATATAATCTCCCCTGAAAAGATGGATATCATAAGTTTCGTAATTGACGCATTCCGATACTGTGAACATGTTTTCTGAATGTTGTAGTGGGAAGCGCTTTCGTGAACAGATCTACTGCATTGTCTGCTGATCGTATATATTGAATATCTACTTCTTGATTTTTCTCAAGTTATCGTGTGTAAGAGAAAAATTATGGGGGGATATGCTTTGTTCGGTCGCTCTTAATATAACCTTCTTTGATTTGAGCGACACAAGCGACATTATCTTCAAACAATTTTGTTGGCCCTTTAATTATGACCATTCTGCTTGTTTCTTGTATGTATTGTGTCATGGATCTGAGCCATACACATTCTCTACATGCTTCGTGAAGTGCAATTGTTTCAGCATGATTTGAGGAGGTAGCAACTAGAGTCTGCTTTTGAGAACGCCAAGAAATTGTAGTGCCTCTTATCGTGAAAACATATCCGGTTTGTGATTGGGCTTTATGTGGGTCTGATAAATAGCTTGCATCTGCACAACCAACTAGATCGACACTTGAACTTTAATTATAAAATAATCTCAAGTCAGTTGTTCCCTGGAGATAACGAAATATATGTTTTATTTTATTCCAATTCCTGCGCGTGGGTGATGAACTGTATATAGCAAGCAAATTTGTAGCAAATGCTATATCTGGTCTAGTGCAATTTGCAAGATACATGAGCCCACTAACAGCGCTCATATAAGGTACTTCAGGACCTAATATCTCTTTGTTATCTTCACAAGGTCGGAATGGATCTTTATTGATATTCAATGATCTATTAACCATTGGAGTACTTAAAGGAGTCGCTTTATCCATATAAAAGCATTCTAAGATCTCTTGCGTATAATTTGATTGATGTACGAATATTCCATTCTGAAGAAGCCCGATCTGGAGTCCAAGAAAAAATTTTGTCTTTCCTAGATCTTTCATTTCAAAATATTTCTTCATATGAGTTCTTGTCTCATCGATTTCCTTTTGAGTTTCAATTATGTTCAAGTCATCAACATATACAGCAATGATCACAAACCATATATAGATTTCTTGATAAATATGCAAGGGCATATCGCATTGTTGGTATACCCTTTACTCAACAAATATTTACTTAAGCGATTATACCACATGCGTCCGGATTGTTTTAATCCATAAAGTGATCGTTGTAATTTGACTGAACATATTTATTTGGAATTTGAGTTCAATGCTTTCAAGTATCTTTCATCCTTCTGGGATTTTCATATATATATATATCATTGTCAAGTGATCCATATAGATATGCTGTCACAACGTCCATTAGATGCATTTCTAGATTTTTAGATGCCGCTAGGCTCATCAGAAATCTGAAGGTAATTGCATCCATTACTGGAAAATATGTTTCTTCATAATCAATTCCTGATCTTTGAGAAAAATCTTGGGCAACAAGTCGGGCTTTATACCTTGTTACCTCATTTTTCTCATTTCTTTTTTGAACAAATACCCATTTATAACCAACATGTTTTACATATTCAAGCGTTATGACAATAGATCCAAAAACTTTTCTCTTATTAAGGGAGTTCAATTCAGTTGTCATGGCCATTTTCCATTTCTCTCAATCATGTCTTTTCTGGCATTCTAATATGGACTTTGGATCTAGATCATCACTTTCATTATCAACTTCTTTTGATATAGAGAATGAGAAAATTCCATCATCATCTTCTTTTTCATTTCTAACCCAAATATTTTCGTTTTGGGTATAGTTGATGGAGATCTCATGTGTTTCTTTATCTTCGTCTTCAAGACTTTTCTCTGTATGATTTGGTTCTTCTGGACCATTATTATGTATTTCTCCCAAACTCTTTTTTCTTTCGGGGATTTTTATCTTTTGATCCCATTGGTCTCCCCCTTTCCAACTGAACCTTAGGCTCGCTTGCTATGTTTCCATCATTTTGTTCATCCGGAACCATAACTATTGATGGAACATTCATAGCGGGTATATATGATTTTGTCACCCTTTTTGTATCGGTGAACGCGTCTGGTATCTGATTTGCCATATTTTGTAAATGCACAATTTTCTGAACTTCCAGTTCACGTTGTTTCGTAGGAGGATCAAGGTGCCACAACGATGGTGTGTACCATGTAATGTATTTTGGAGCTTCTTTTGCTCCTCCTCCTAATGCTGGAAATTCATCTTCATTAAAATGACAATCGACAAAACGTGCTGTAAACATATCACTAGTTTTTGGTTCTAGATATCGGATTATACTTGGTGATGTATACCCAATATATATCCCCAATCTCCTTTGTGGTTTCATTTTTTTTCATTTGCGACGGTGTTATAGGGACATAAATCGCACATCCAAAAACACGGAGATGGGATATATTTGGCTTGTGGCCATATATTAATTTTAATGGGGAGTATTTATGATATGCACTCGATCTTATTTGAATTAGTGATGCAGCATGCAAAATTGCATGACTCCATATTGAAATTGGGAGTCTTGTTCTCATCATTAACGGTTTACCAATAATTTGTAATCGTTTGATCAAAGACTCAGCCATGCCATTTTGTGTGTGAACATACGGAAATGGATGTTCAATATATATTCCCAATGACATACAATAGTCATTGAAAGCTTGTGAGGTGAATTCACCAGTGTTATCAAGTCTTACATTCTTTATTGTATAATCAGGAAATTGTGTCCTCAACCTGATTCTTTGGGCAATGAATTTTACGAAAGCCATATTTCGTGTGCTCAATAGACACACATGTGATCATCTACTAGATGCGTCAATTAATACCATAAAATATCTAAATGGCCCGCATTGTGGATGGATAGGTCCACATATATCACCATGTATTCTTTCTAGAAATACCGAAGATTTATTCCCAACTTTGGCTGGTGATGGCCGAATTATTAGTTTTCTAAAAGAACAAGCATTACACAGAAATTCTTTTGCTTGAAAAATCTTCTGGTTTTTCAGCAAATGACCATTTGTATTTTCCACAATCCTTCAAATCATGATTGAACCAGGGTGGCCTAAATTTTCATGCCAGATTTTGAATGTACACATAAACTTCGGGTTTACTGTAACATATGATTCATCCATATTTGTCTTTCTGAAATACATTCCAGAGGATAAAGCTGGCAGGTTTTCCAATATACTTTTCTTTTCCGAATTAATTGATCTAATGCAAAGATATTCAATACCATCTTTATTCATGGTCTCTACGTGATATCCATTTCTGCGGATATCTTTCAAACTCAACAAATTTCTATATGATTTGGGGGAATATAATGCATTATCTATCTCAAATTTTGTTCCCCTTGGGATTGGAAAACAAGCTCTTCTGGAGCCTATAATAATTTTTGCATTACCAGATATAGTATTCACGCTTCCAGCGAAGTTGTTCATTTGAATGGGAAGAGAAATATTTTTTATCCTTTTAAGAATTGTGTGCGTATGTAGCACTATCTACCAAACAAATATCTCCATCCTTGTTTCCCATATCAACATTTTCTGATATGAAAATATTTAAAAGATGTGTTAATATAAAAAACAAACTTTATAATACATTACAAACTATATTACAAACATAAGATAGAAAACAACATTTATGCAACCATAATTATTTATACATTATGTCATATTTCTTCTTCAGAAAGATTTTAGTCTCTTTGGCTCTCGTTGATATCTATAGAATCAACAGCGAAATCGGCCACATCGAGGATACGTATCATTATTTATGTCATCAAAAGCGGCTCGACATCACGGTCAAAAGAAGGTACTGCTTCATTATCAAAAGAATGTCCAACATTGCCTTAAACATAGTTGGTTTCCTTTTGTTTTCCCTTTTTCTTTTGTGACTCTTGGTGTAGATCGGCAAAATACTTTGGCGTACGGAAAAGTACGCGAACCAATGCCCTTTCATGCCACACAGTATAGCAACATTCCTCATGTTGCCTTTTTCCAACTTCCTTTCATTTTGACCTTTTATTATTTACTTCATTGTTGAAATCATTAGGACGGTACTATCTTCCTTGTCCACGTCCATGTCGCCACATCCATATCCTGCTCGTCCACGACCACGATTATTTCCACGGCCGCGTCCTCGTCCATAAATTATTATAGTTTGATGATTGTAACATTTGCTTTCTGGGAATGATGTTCATCCAGTAGGACGAGATTGATGGTTTAACATCACAAGTTCATTATTTTGTTCTGCTACAAGGAGAACTTGCATTAATTCTGGATATGTCGTATATCTCTTAACCCGGTATTGTTGTTGCAGGACTACATTTCCAAGATGAAATGTTTTAAGAGTTTTTTTTGATCATATCGTAATCACTTATTCTCTCTCCACATAACATATCCTGGAAATGATTCCGAACAAAGCAGAATAATATTCACTTTACACTTTTGTAGTCCCTGAAACCGGAGGTTTAACCACACATATTTCTGGTGATCAAACCTATCTTTGAGTGATTGCCAAAGATCCTGCAGGATCTTCCTTTGTTATATATTCATGTTTTTAGACCATCGTGGATATAAGGGACAAAAAATATCATGGCATTAGCCTTTTGCTCATCTGAAGTCGTTTTCGACTTATCGATGGTATCGAGGAGTTTTCTTCCTCTAAAATGAATTTTTGCTACAATTACCCCATCTCATATAATTGTTTCCCGATATATCAAGGGCGGGTGATTTCTTGGTTTAGCCAAATTCGACATATTTATTGCATAATTATAACATTAAAATTTTATTATGTAATTTTATAAATATTCGACATAATATTATTTAAAACATAATTAAAAATAACATATTATCTATATACAAAAAAAATGAAACAAACAAGCGACTACAAGGATATATGAAGCACAAATAGATAGACCCAACGATTATACGAAAATCTTCAGGAGTGTGTTCCAAAACGAAAAGCCTCGTAAATTGAGAAGAAATAATTGTAACCAAAGAAACAATTAAAATCTAAATAAACATTTTTGTGATGGGGAAAAAAAATTGTGTGAAGAGATGAAGATAAAAATGAGTGTATTTATAGATGAAAAATTTGTAGGTATTCGTTAAAAATAGTGTTTTATAGCCGTTGGGTATATATTTGTATTATTTTTTT